>OX183134.1:27095731-27384861 GCA_945261195.1 Cryptosula pallasiana | reverse complement strand
GTAATAGTAATAGTAATAGTAATAGTAATAGTAATAATAATAATAATAATAATAATAATAATAATAATAATAATAATAATAATAATAATAATAATAATAATAATAATAATAATAATAATAATAATAATAATAATAATAATAATAATAATAATAATAATAATAATAATAATAATTATTTATATTTGGTTATTGCTGAGAGATGTGATAATTTTTTATTATTTTATCATCATTATTTGTGACCACAAGCAACTTCCGCGCCGATTTTTTGTTGTATTTTCCTTGATAATCTGCTAAAAATCGGCGATGGTTTTGAGCATTGCTCAAATGGCAATAACACCGGCCGATATGATAAATATCGGCCGTTATTGCATTCAGACTAGGCAGCTTTAGAATTACGCCGATTTCGGCCACCGAATCATTCTAGTGTGTACGCAGCCTTTAGGCTGCAATATTTTTGATGCTGATAACTGAGATTTTATCAGAAAAGCTGCTAAAATCCGCTTATTCTTGAACCTATTGATAATTGCATTCAAATATCTCGTGCTCGAGAAAGGAACTATCCTAATATTTATCAAGTTTGCTCTCAAGACTTTGCAGTCGTTAGCACTGATATGGCGACTTTATGAAGGAATAAATAAGTTTTATTTATTATTTAATACTAATGTGACTTTGGCAGTTTGAGTTTTTATTATTATCTGTACTTAAGTAGTTTTCTCTGGAGAAATGCGTTTTTTTAGAATCTAAGGAGTTTGCTTTCATGAATGCTGAGTCTCTGAAACCACTAAATGCAGATTTATCGGAGAGCTAACCAAATTCTTTTTGCTGTTGTTACTATTCCTTTTTACTATTTTCATGTGTAAATTATGTATTTCAATCTTGTTATACAAGATTTGTAACAATGATTATTATTCGTTATTATTTCTGTTTTAAAATGAATAAGTTCACTGAAATGTATGCATAGGAAATAGCTCACCGGGTAGCAATGATGCCATTTAAAAAAGCCAACGTCAAAACTTTGAGCAGCGTACTCAAAAAGTGCCTCCTTATTAAATGCTGTGAATTTAACCCGCTGCCTCAATAGGTAACACACATAAATTTCGCTATCTACCTGTCCTCACCATTATAGAAGTGTTTAATGTCAAGCTTCACAGTGCAAACGATTAGTGCACAACCACTACAACTACTGAGAGGATGACATGATGCTATAGGTGAACAGCTAGGTTTCAATTGCTGTGACAAGACTCCAGGACAAAGCAAGACAGACGACTCTATCAATTTTGATTTAAATGAAAGAGTCAAAGTCCGGAGAAGGGAATATTTGCTTGTTGAAACTCATCACAATCTGCAAAAGGAGAATCAGCTAGAAGCATACTTTGATGTCGCTCACTTCTACGCATTTCTGTGGGAGATTGTCATATGATTTGCAAATGCTGATTCAGTAAAAAATCGGATCTGCAATAGGGAGCATTTGATTGCTCAAAAAAGATGTATTTTGAATGGGGATCTGATGATCGTAAGTCTCTGTATACCTTCCCAAAAGACCACATATATTGTGTTGCAAAAGCATAGACTTATTTTGTTGAAGGAATGGAAGGAGACAAAGGACTTCTGAATTTTCTTTGACGCCGTTGTATTCACGCTTCCCCAAGCGTTCCTTGAAGCTTCCAATATGCTAAATGACTCAAACTGTCAAAAATTTCCATTTTACTTAGGTGTTGCTGAGAAAGAAACAGTTGTCATTGATTGAGAGAAAATCAGAAACTCTGTGAACAACTCAAGCGACACTATTACATACATTTGATATCAAGTTCTTCTACATTATTGATATAGTATTAGTTGCAGTAGTCGTAGCAGTAGTAGTGAATGCATATCAACATTCTAAACAAGTATGATGTTATTGACTAGCAGATGCGGGTAATAAACTGTTCGTTTACCCATTCATTGAACTTGTTTGCATTACCCAACCACTTGTCCAGCGTCTGACTTTTATCCACTCTCCTTCTCCAACCCAATAAGATTTTGATTCTGTATATCGATGGTTTTTGTTTGCTTTTTCAATGTTTTCTGTAAAAATAATGCCTCAACGTTTTTTTTTTGGCGAGATCATTTTTCTTGTCTATGATAGGTCTCATTGGCCAAGGCATCGGTGATTGTGAACACCTCAATAGTCCAGTTGAAAGTATATCCTCTCACAAAGGCTCTCATTACCTTACTAATTTTCACATGATCTCTAACTTTCAACTGTTTTCTGGATCGGTGTAGGCCTCCTTCTTACGCCGTATACATCTGATTTCGTGGTTTTAAAGTTTGTACATCATCCAGCTTCAATCCGTTAGCCATGTGAGTTGATTTGTTTCATGTGCTAACCATTTTATGTAGGGCATCGGCGTATCTGTCGTCATCTTTTAAATCGTAAACCGGTAAATCCTTTTGTTGAACGTTCTGCTGAAACATTCCACCATCGACGCCTTTATCATCTCATTTCCATCAAGCATACGTTTGATCTTCTTATCAGCCAGTAACTTTTGACATGCTGATTATCAAACTCTTCACCTTTATCCATTAGTATGACCTTGTAAGTTTCGCCATCTTTCACTTTCTTTAAACCTTTAGAGAAGACAGGTACAGCCCAAAATTTTTTAGATAGTGAATCGACAACCTTTAGCAAACAAGTAGTTTGGTCATTGTTGTCTTTTTGATAACACGAATCTATCAAATCAACTTGTTCTCCTATTCCGGCAACAACAAATAGACAGCGGTTGAATTTTTTTATAACTATTTTGTAGGATACAAGTATGATTTCCACTCATGAATTTTCAAACTTTCTGTTTACTTTCTCAATTTGTACAAAATTTTAATCAAGCTTGAGCTCCTTGTTAAGACGTATAAATGGCCAATTGTAGAACAACTCATTCAACTCGACAGTGCCCATGGTCCTGATCCTACTATTTCCATTGGGCATTTATAACTTGTCTGTCCTGAGATTTTCTGATACTTATGTTTCTTGTTTGGCTCACAGATCTTAGAGTTCAGCCATCTCTTCTGAATTCTAATCTTGAAGTCTTAACATCGTATTTTCGGCATCCTTCAATGGATGTAGCTTATTGACAACAATTATTTGATCACCTTTGGTCGGTGTCATAGCGGAGAGTTGCTCTCCAGTTCCATCTAGTTGCTGTATTGTTTTTTTCATCATCGTTGTCACTGTCACCATCACCGAACACCGAACAATGATCATCGATCATCATCAGTAGTAATATATGAGAAGATCTCCCTACCAAGTGTTTTTTAGTGGATTAGACCTTGGGGGTTATGCAATGAGTTACGGCGTTGGATGGATTCGCCGAGTTTATATTGTATTTTATTTGAGGGGTATTTGAGTGGCATTTGAGTGGAATTTAAGTGGCATTTGAGTTTTGATTATTTTTTTACTTGATTTGAACTTATATGGCATATAGATTTTGAATGTATGGCACTCATATGACAACATTTTTGATGGAGTTGTAATTGCTACTGAATTGTTTTTGTATATGATATAACCATCTACAACGATATAGTTATTGTTATAGTTTTATTATTACATAATAAGTATTACATTAATTGCTTACTGGAGAATGTAATAAAATACATATCATAATAAAGTGTAATAGGTTGAATATGTAGTGTTAAAGTCTATAAAAACTTTTTAATTTGTAAAGTATTTGATGACTTTACAAGAAATATCATCACATTCAGGTTCAATGACGATAAGAAGATTTTCTTCAAGTTTAAGTTTACTATCTTCCAATATAGATAGAGAAAGTTTTGAAAAATCCTCCAAGTCATTATAAATAAAAACTCTATAAATCGATGGTGTTGAACTTGTAATTGCAGCTGAATTGTTTTCGCATATGATGTATCTATCACACACACAATCAGTAGTTGTTTTGATTTCTTCTTTGTATATAGTAGAGTTTGTAGGGCTTGGCTGTTCCAAAATTAAATCGACTAAACCCAGAGCTTGTGGAAGAGATGGAATTGATGGTGATAAAGCTGGAACTAGTGACTCGTTTGTAATTTTTGTTGTTGTCGTCGTCTGCGGAGTTGTGGTGATTGTTGAAGTTGTTCTTCGAATCGTAGGTAGTAATCCTTCATCGTATAAACGAATGTAATTTAAAGCTTCATCGGTTTTGCAAACAAAGTATTGTTGAGGCCACATATCATAAGTATCACAGGTTCTACGTTGGTGAGAAAACTGCATGAAACATGTGAGTGTATGCATACGATATTTTAAGTTTTTTTCTAAAATATGAGTTACTGAATTAACCGCCTCCATATTAAGAGATCCCGGTAAACATCCAGACGCTCTATGAGATAAAGCGAACGGTCGAATCTCTGTTGCAAGACAATAACTGCTTAGGATTGGGAATAATAGAAGATAGATTCGATATTTCATCTTTATTCAGAGAGAGAGAGTTTTAACCTAGTTTATGCTTTCATCGTTTAGAGTTAACTGTCTTGCATGCCGGTGGACTTTGGTTAATATGCTCCAACTAAAGTTCTATATATATAACTTTGGGATTGCATTTGTCTTTTTTATCTCCTTGACATGTGATACTGATGATAATCTTGTTTTGAATAGACTTCAAACTTTCAAAACTCGAAAATGACAAATTTACACCTTCAATACCATTGATGTTAGTGATGATAGTACCTATTTTCGGCTTCTCATTGGTCGAATGATTGCATTCCACACATGCAAATAATGGTTGACTCAAACTCTTCTGTTGGTGGACAAATCAAACGTGAGGTGTTGTATTCAAATACACATAATTTATCATTCCAAAATAGTTTTGTATTTTGAGTAAGGCCTTCCGTATTATTTTTAATCCCTATTGCACATTCCTCTGGATTCAGAGTGTATTTTGTTGGCGTATTACAGGTCAGGGTATCTGTAGAAGTTTTGCTTTTGCACATCCAAGAAGCGTTTTGAGCGATAATAAAACTACAATGTAAATAGTTGGAAGGATAGAGTCTCACACAGTTTGTTCCATTTTCATCTTTATATCGAATACTCTTTTCAAAAGGTGAAAAAAATAACACATCATTTTTTTCCATAACTCCATCTATACATTCATCAATTTCGTCGGCATAAAATACTTCGCTGGCATTGAAACTGTCGAAACTCGAAAATGTTGAATTCACACCTTCGATTTTATTGATTTTAGTGATGTTAGCTGGATTTGATTCCTCATTGAAGGTAGTGATGTTAGCTGGAATTTCGATATCATTGATGGTAGTGATGTTAGCTGAAATTGATTCCTCGGTATCTGTAGAATCTTTACTCTTACAGATCCAAGAAGCGTTTCGAGGGATGAAAAAACCGCAATATATATAGTCAGAAGGGTAGAGTCTCACACAGTTTTCCCCATTTTCATCTTTATATCGTATAGTCCTTTCAAAAGGTGAAAAAACCAAGACATCGTTTTTTTCCATAACTCCAGCTAGACATTTATCAATTTTGTTGCTATAATACACTCCACTAGTTTTGAAACTGTCAAAAGTCGAAAGTGATGAATCTTTGATGTTAGTGATGTTAACTGGTTTTGGTTCCTTGTTGATCGAATGATCGGAATGAACACATGGCATGCATGCAAATTTGTATGTCATAAATTGTCTTCTCATTGGACAGATCACACGTCCGCCAATGTATTGAAATGCACAGAAATTCCCATTTCGATATACTTTTGTATTTTGAGTAAGTCCTTCCGTATTATTTGTAATACCTAGTTCACATTCCTCTTGATTCAAAACGTATTTTGTTGAAGTATCACAAGTTGTGCTCTTGCAGATCCAAGAAGCGCTTTGAGGGATGAAAAAACCACAATATAATAAGTCAGGAGGGTAGAGTCGCACACAGTTTGTTCCATTTTCATCTTTATATCATATAGTCCTTTCGAAAGGTGAAAAAACCAAGACATCATTTTTATCCATAACTCCGGCTATACATTCATCAATTTCATTGGTATAGAATACTCCACTAACATTGGGAAATGTTAGTGCTAATAGCAAGATAAATACGCAGCTCATTTTTTAAAATGTTTTCGCTTTCAGTGTTGAAAGTTGAATACTTTCTTTCTTGATGTTCTTTCTATTTATACGTAAGTGGCTAGTAGTTTGTTCAGCTCTATGAGCTGATTTTGAAGATGTGAAACAATCTAATCAAAGTGGTTACCAAAATGTAAGTATGGTTCCAATCGAGATTGAGACAAAAGAACATGTGTTCCTGTCCAGCGAAATGAAGTCAAACCTCTTAAAATCGAAATATCTATCAAATCACCTAGTTCAGCATCTTTCAAACATTGCTTAATATCAATCAGTTCGATCGCTCTTTTGAGATCTTCAAAATCTATCAACTTGGCTTGCGGACAGCATACTTTTGGTTCAAAGCTCCTAGAACAGTTTGAGCATTCGAGAGGATTTGCTCTTGAAATACAATTACAGCTCAAAAGCATGCTTTGTATTGATTTACGAACTAGATTGAATCCTAACACAAAATAAAATACTTCTTCGGTGATGAGTTGAACAAAAAGAGGATTCGAACGCTCTAAAGGAATGTGTTCAAAATAAGTCCTTATGAACTTAGGAACAAAATCAGCCAATGTAGCAATTGACTTGAATCCTTCAGTTTTTCCACTCATGTTTCTTCGGTAGTTCAGAGATAAATGAAGCAACATTTTTTGTAGCAGTTCTTTTATGAGTCCTCAGATATACTTGTTGAGTCCTCAGATATACTTGTCGAATCAATAGGTATTATCGGGTTGACTGAGTCTTCTTTTTCATCAGGAGTATAAGCATATGGATATCCTTCTGCTATCGCAAGTAATTTATCCTTTAGACATTGATAAGACAGCTTGCTCTGACTAGTAGGTAATAGGTAGGGATTTAATCGTGCTCTCAAATTTGTTAACATAAAGGGAGACTTCAAATCATCAGAGGAAAGATCCAAAAAAGCATTAATCCATTCATCATGCACCAAAAATCCCATTTTAGTGTTTTTCAAAACTTGTTTTCTGTCAATCCAGTCGATAGCATCACCCAATTCTTTTTTGGTGGGTGTAGCACCTTCAACCATTTCAGCATATCTTTTACAAGTGATACATTTATCATCAACGTGTGAACAGTAACAGTTTAGTAGTGATAGATTGGTTGCTTGCTTGTAAAAGCTTCCTCCTAGTACACAGTATACACATTCTTCCGTAAAATAAATCCTCAACATTTCATCAGAAACCTCAGCCAAAAAAGTCTTAGGTCCTATAGCATCGGAAGCTTTTTGGTGAGCAAAGTCTTCAACGCGTAACATATTTGTTGTTAGCCCGTTAAATTACAAAACGCGAATGATTCGTTTTCAAATTGGAATACCTATTTAATCATTCATTACTTTTTCTTTTTTTTGAGGTTAATTGTTATGCTAGCTCATGTAGATCTTCATAAATGCTTTAATTTCAACCTGACAACCATCGATTGGGCAAGGTTTTACTTCTGATGAGCATTCAGTAAGTGCTTTTTCCTTACACTCACTACAGTAAATGAGATGACCACATGGAAGAGAGATATGATTTGCAATTACTTTTTTTTCATGTGACTCAGACACACATTGAGCGAGTTTGCTTTGCTTAGGCTGATCTTTATCTTTTTTTAACGAATCAATTGATTTAGCATCATTTTTTAACAGTGTTGACGAATTCTCAACAGATGTGAAATCATTTTCAAAAGTATGTAAGGCTTCAATCATAAAACCTATTCGCTCAAAAGGTTTTCCATTTAACACTAAAACTTGTTCGATATCGTTTTGACTGTATCCTAGTTTTTTGCAAATAAGTTTCATTTCTTCGGTGTCATTGTTGTGCGTTATTTGTTTTACTTTTTCTCGATATTTTTCAACCCGTAGCTTACACCTTTTGCCTTTATCCGTTCGCATGTAAACATCCTCAAAATACTCTTCACCTTTACTGCTGAGTAAAAAATTACAGTCTGGGAACCATCGACAGTGTTCCTCCCACGGTAGATCACTCTCTTCCCATTCTTTAAGTTCACCTGAGCAAAAGAAGCATTTTACACTATCTCCGAACTTAGTATAGTAGAAACCTGCATTGGAAAGGAGTTTCATGGAGACTTTACCCTTCCATTGTTTGAAACTGTCTTCTCCAGATGTTTCAGTAGCAAAACGTGGTGTACCAGCACGATCAATTGATATACCTAGAGGTAATACTTCTGCAGTTAAATCTCCTCTTCTAGTTTTTTGTTCTTCCATCGTATAACTTTTGACAATTGAGATGTTTTTCATTTCATCTGCAAGTAGTTTCCTAGGTCTATACACACGATTGTGAGTGTTAAATCCTCTAACAAATCAACAAAACGGAAAACTTTTAGCATGTTCTTTCATCGGATGTTCATCTTCATCCTTCCAGTTTAGTAATACCCCTTGGCAAAAAACACATCGAACAGCGTTGTCTTTTTCAAGGTTATAGAAACCAGCTCCAGCCATGTTTTCACCACAATGTTTACCTACTCGTCTCCAATTTGTAAGAAATGATTTTCTTCGATAACTTTCATCAAGCATTAAAGTCTCTCTTTCATAAAAAGAGAGTTCATTGTAAATGAACTTGAAAAAGTCCGTTGGGGAAAGTTGTGCAATAGTTTTTTGTAATTTTAATGACAAAAGACTACAGTGATTATCCGGATAAGTTGCGACGACATAAGTTATTGCAGTGGTATCAGGAAAAGTTCGTTGTAAAAACAACGACGAAGTAACGAGTAAACTATCATCTATCCATTCAGCGCAGCCTTTAGTATTTTCAAAGCAATTCCGAGTTTTTTGCATTTCTCTTTTTTTATTATAAATAGTGTTTGCTACATATCTGTTGTTTGTTACTCGACACATTATTTATATATAATATAAGTAGTAGCTTCAATTATTACTCAAGTTGAAGTTTTGTTGGAAAGTTCTTTTCCTTTGATCTAGTTCGTTGTTATTCTAAAAAAAAAATGATAATGCTTTATAGCAAAAAATAAAAAAAGACGAAGGTTTCAATTTTTTTTCAATATACTTGAATTGATTACTATTGTAATAGAATGTAAATACTTACATCAGAAATGAAGACTTGTCTTTCTTTGAATTAAATGAATGATATTCCTAGTTGGTTGAACTTGAACTGCTTTCTATAAAATTCGGATGAAGGAGTACTTTTTTCATTTTGAAGTCCTGAAATAATAATAATAAAACATAATTAAAACTTACAACATTTTTTGATATCTTAAATAGTGAATAATCTTGTTTTTTGCAAAAAATGTCTTCACGTTTAAATTGATTACAATTAAAACATTACTTACATCACAAATGAAGACTTGTTTTCTTTGAATTAGATGAATTATACACATAGTTGTTTGAACTTCAGCTGTTTCCTATGTAATTCAAATGATAAAGAAGGAGTGCTGTAGTAGGTGATGATGTAGTAGATCTTGTTCCTTCAGTTACTAACAATGAAGTGAATGCTTTCTGTATGAAAACAGTGCTTCTTATATAGCTTAAGTTGCACCGCTATGAATCAGCATTATTTTCACGTGAATGGAAACCGTTGCTTTCGCGGGAATAAATATTTCATTTTCATGCGAATGGAACCTGTTGCTTTCGCGGGAATAAATATTTTATTTTCATGCGAATACAAACCAATGTTTTCGCAGGAATAAAAATTTTATTTTCCCGGGAATACAAACCAATGCTTTCGCGGGAATAAATAATTTATTTTCCCGCGAATGGAACCTGTTGCTTTCGCGGGAATAAGAATTTTATTTTCCCGCGAATACAAACCAATGCTTTCGCGGGAATAAATAATTTATTTTCCCGCGAATGGAACCTGTTGCTTTCGCGGGAATGAACATTTTATTTTCCCGCGAATACAAACCAATGCTTTCGCGGGAATAAATAATTTATTTTCACGCGAATGGAAACTGTTGCTTTCGCGGGAATAAATATTTTATTTTCACGCGAATACAAACCAATGTTTTTGCGGGAATAAAAATGTTATTTTCCCGCGAATACAAACCAATGTTTTCGCGGGAATAAATAACTTATTTTCACGCGAATGGAAACCGTTGCTTTCGCGAGAATAAAGATTTTATTTTTCCGCAAATACAAACCAATGCTTTCGCGGGAATAAATAATTTATTTTCACGCGAATGGAAACTGTTGCTTTCGCGGGAATAAATATTTTATTTTCACGCGAATACAAACCAATGTTTTCGCAGGAATAAAAATTTTATTTTCCCGCGAATACAAACCAATGCTTTCGCGGGAATAAAAAATTTATTTTCCCGCGAATACAAACCAATGCTTTTGCGGGAATAAACAATTTATTTTCCCGCGAATGGAACCTGTTGCTTTCGCGGGAATGAACATTTTATTTTCCCGCGAATACAAACCAATGCTTTCGCGGGAATAAATAACTTATTTTCACGCGAATGGAAACTGTTGCTTTCGCGGGAATAAATATTTTATTTTCACGCGAATACAAACCAATGTTTTCGCGGGAATAAAAATGTTATTTTCCCGCGAATACAAACCAATGTTTTCGCGGGAATAAATAACTTATTTTCACGCGAATGGAAACCGTTGCTTTCGCGGGAATAAAGATTTTATTTTCCCGCGAATACAAACCAATGCTTTCGCGGGAATAAATACTTTATTTTCACGCGAATGGAAACCGTTGCTTTCGCGGGAGTGAAAATTTTATTTTCACGCGAATAAAAACCAATGGAATATCGCGTGAAAAACTGCTGAGTCATAGATATATTATAAAGAAGGTTTCACGAGATGTTTTTTCATAGGGTTAATTAGTACAGCTTTAGCTATTTAAGAACCACTGTTTTCACACAGAAAGCATCCAGTTCTACAATAGCTAGCAAAGAAGCAACATCTACACAGCAATTACTACATTTACTTGAAACTATAGAAAGACTTTCATTCAATAAGGTGAGAATCACTAAATAATTCTTTAACATATATTGATAAAAAACTTCAACTAGATTTGCTATAATACTTCAGAAAGTTAGTTTTATGTTTTAATATTTTGTTCTTATTAATAAAAGATCAAATAGTTTCACCATAATGCATCAGAAAAATTATTATGGTTTTGATTATGTGTTTATTTTTATAAATATCTAGTTAGTTTATTCTTTTCAAAATATTTTTCAAATTCCAGTCATCTGTTACATAATTTTTACTCTCTTTTCAGTTCCAACTGCTGACTGAACGCTCTGAATATGAATGAAGACCGTAATACCTCATTTCTCTCAACATTCGAACCATACTCTGATGATAAAGAAAATATCCCTCCTGATTCACATATAATAAGAAGGAAACTGAATACAATTCGACCAAAGCCATGGGATTCGGATAGAAATAAAACGATTGACTATACTTGGACTTTGAAAGCACCATCTCCTTCTCATCTCTCCTGCTTGTCAAAAAATGCTGCTAGTTTGCTCAATTCTTGCGATACCAATGACAGAGTAATGATTGGAAGGTTTCAACCACTTCACTTAAATCAAACGCCATCACTTCTCGAGATAATCTTCATCGAAAGACCAACTGAGGATGTATATAAAAACTTATGCATTATCCGCTACAATGTCGAAACATTTGGCAACAGACGACAAGTGAGGTCTATGGTGAGAAATGAGGATTACAACAAATTAGCTCCAACACAACCAGATGTTCCAAAACTGGCGGTTTTTATGGGATTCGATTCAGACAAGCATCCAATCTTTCACCCTATCAACTTCCCATCTAATATTTCCCTTGAGGAGGCTAAACAGCTAAGTAGATTAATAAAAAAAAAAACACCTACTCAGTTGATCAGTATGGTTCGTATCGCAACACTCTCTCAATTTGCTGTTGGAAGTGTAATCAGTTTTGAATCTCCTCAAATATCAACTCAGTTAACATTACCTAATGGAGAAGTGGTGATGGATGCGCTACTGGTAAACTTCAAATGTTTGCAATATGATGGTTTGATGATGGGAGTTCTATATATACCTGAAAAACATGCTAGCAACGTCAAACGAATTGGAACAGGAGTCATACTTGTAAGAAATCGTGAAGTTAGTAGATTTGGTTATCATCGACATGATATAATCACATTCACAGCATTACAAGCGATAGAAACGGCTCAAAACCTATCCAACAAACTTGATGATTCCAACCAGATGAAGTACTTTACTACAGATGAGGTTGTTGAGAACAAGGTCTTAGTGCTTTCAATGGGAGTGGGAAACACATCTTCTACATCTTTGAGAGAACCAACACCCCCTGGTGAAAACTATATTCAAAAAGAGCATGTCAGACAAGACAACATAGTGAGTATTTTTTAATTAATGTAAACTAACTGATATAAGTAATACTTCCAATCAGATAATATTTATTTATAAAGCAATTATTTTTTGTTTTGCTTTAGATAGAAGAGAGAGAATCAAAAACACTTGATGAAAATTATGCTCAAAAAAAAACAAACCGAACAATATAACTTGGTGAGTTACTTCCCTTTACTATATTATGTTAACTAACCAATGTAAAAAGAACTATAATTCAAATTCATGTAATTATTTTACATTTTTGTTTAATCATTCTATACTAATACATAACTTTTTATTTTAGTTCATTATGGAATCAAAAGTACATAGAACAGAAGTCTTCCTTCCTAAGTTATAACATCAGTACAAAAATGACGACATTGTAAAGAAAAAGACTATCATCCATTGATTGTCATTAAAAGTTGTAGTGCTTTGTATTACTTAGTATTTACTAACTCTAGCTATATTATACAAGAATATTTTGCTACTTATTATGTAATAAATGTATATAATCATATATTGATTCAATGTAGTTATATCTCCTCATTTTTCTCTCCTCTCTCTCAAAAATATCATATGAGTTCGAGTTATGTAAAAAAATTATCAAAACTTGAATGTCATGCCTTCGAAATCTATATGCTATAAGTTCAAATTAAGTAAAAAAATAATCAAAACTCAAATGCCACTTAAATGCCACTCAAATGCCACTCAAGTACCCCTCAAATGAAATACAATATAAACTCGGCGAATTCATCCAACGTCGTAACCCATTGCCTAAACTCCAAGATTCAATCCACAAAAAAACACTTGGTAGGGAGATCTGCTCATATATTACTACTATCATCACTCACCAACAGCTAGCTACATCATGAAATAATCTTTTTTCACTGACATCTGAATTGCTGCAGTTAAAAAAGGAGTATTATGTTCATGTGTAAGAAACGGAACTTTTTCATCAGTATTTGTAGTAATTTTGAATAGTGATACCAGTGGCAATTTGATTACTTCAAAGGGACTCCCACTTTTAATTAGTCGTCTTTTCCTAATCTGCCTGATATCATTCAAATAACTTTGCTTGTTTTGAACGCTTTTGTTTATTTTTCTTATACTTGAACAAGTAAGGATTGTCCATTGTTTCCATCGAGCATTCCACTTTTGCTTCATATCCCTCAATCTCTGAGTTGTAATACAATTGAAGTTCATTTATTTTTTCCACTAACGGTTCATTGTTTCAAATTTTCTCTTTCCTACCATGCTCGTTTTCAGGAACGAGAATATAATGTCTAGACCATGTTAAAGTTGAAGAATCATGGCTTTATTGATAATAAAACTGGTAAAATAGGAGTGATTATAGCATCTGATAAATTTCTGTCACTGTCTGAGGTAATATTTGAGATTTTCAACTGTTAGATTGTTAACTAACTAGTTTGTGCAGTTCTTTCTTGTAGCGTTTCAAATCGATAAACTGTCCAAAATCTAGAGGAAATTCCCAAGTATGATATTTTTAGCCGTTTATATCAAAAATTGAAACAGTATCAACTTGACTTTATGCATAATAGTAGTTTTCTTTTTCTTTGCTCAAGTCATTGATAGCCAAAATAGCTGTTCTGTTCCTCATCATTCTTTCAAAATCATTCGTTTTCAATCCTTTATAGCTTTTATTTTACTGGTAACTACTGTTCTGATGATAGGTCTAGAAGTGAAGACAAAAACCCTTCATTTTGAAGAGCTGTTTTTTCATCATCAGTTGTTGGATTTCTATCCAGGTTAGCTTTGTCCTTTACTCTTTGATGTCATTGATTGTACCAAGCAGTGCAGTTCTATTTATAATAGCTTTGGCATCTTCCATTAAAATCACAATGAGGCTGTTTTTTTTGCATTGGCAATTACAGTCTTTTGAATGGCAGTAGACACGACAGAAAGCAACATGGCAATGATTTTTTAGCTTTCGTTGCTAAACTTTAGTCATCGTGTTTTGATGCTGTTTGTTTGATTAACCAAACAGATATGAGATGTTTCGGTTGAATTTTCTTATCTTTATGTTTTACTCGAGTACGAATAATATCATAGGGATTTCTGAAAAAACACAACCTAATACTCTGTATTGATCATCCGCTTGCTGGGTAGTGTCTTTTTGCAGAAAAGAGTTGGGTTTCTTCATTGCTTTTTTAAATGCTTTTAGTATGTATTCCGTTATTTCCGTAAAAGGTTGCGGAGCTAGATTGGTGACGGAAGAAGCATGCCAGGTGTTTTTGAATAGAAGAAATTGAGTGATTTCTTTTAATGAAAATGTACGATTTAATTTCAAAAACAAATTCTTAACAATGAAAGAGAAAAGTTTTTTTAAACGGTGACTAATTTTTGTATATAAATCATTAGCCTCGGTTTCTCCAATATTTCCATCCATCAGCTCATCAATTATCAACCATCTGTCTCATCTATGTCTAGGAAAACTGGTCGTTACATCGATTATCCCTTCATGAAATAGATAGATTGTCAAAAACTTTTTGATAAGCACTGTAACAGTAATATATTTGTACCGGTGAAGACTGAGCAATACTCTGAGTAGCCTTAATCATTTGAAAAATTGCCTGTGTCTTTGCAGAACCTAATGGACCAGCTATCATTGCAGTAAATTGCAAGCGTATTCTGGAGTCAAATTCTTCAGTAGTAAATTCCTTGGTGAATTGGATGTGCTGCATTTGATTATCAACTCATTTATGATTTGATGGGGAGAATTCCGCATCTTTTGTATTTCTTTGAGAGCACTTTCATAACAGCCACTTGGTAACACCTCCGAAAGTAGAAAAACCAAAACTAATACCAGCGTTATCATAATTATCATCTCTTTTCGTTTCAAAGTACCACAACATTGTCTTCATTTTCATTTCTGTCACCATCAACTGTAACTTTTTCGCTCATCACTCTCATCTTTATGTCTTCTTCACTGGATATCTCGACTTACAATAGTTCTCAAATGCAGTGCTGCTATATTTTTTACTAAATCTCCAGAACAAGAAAGAAAAAATAACGATTTCATGACTTCCAAAATATAAATTCACACCTCGATTCGCCCCGATGTGTGTGTTAATATTCAAACAATAATCAAAACCATAATACAAGCCGGGATTTAAACCTAACAGTTAACCAACTGCATGAAAAAATACCTAATCTCCAGATGGCTCTCACCCAAAAGATCTCGTGAGCATGAGTGTCACATTGTTATCAATCAAAAACTCAATATTAAAAATCAACCACACTCAATAACTACATAAAACGCACCAATCTAAAACCTGGGATTCTCTCACTTGTGCACATTAAAAGAAACGTAGAATTTTGTTCTGGTCACCCAGTGCACCAAAAGGTACTTGAAACCAGAGAAATCTGATTGTTCTTGAGCCGCCATTTGGAGATCTGCTCCTATCATATTACCGTGAGCTTAGATTCTTAGACCAGTTGTTTTGTAAAAGCATTTTCAGCAGGGTCGTTGAACCAAGGACAATAAAATAATGAGGGTGTATTAATTAATGGGTTTATCAAATCATTTTCAAGACCAAACATGAGTTTTGACTATTGGTAGATATTGATAAACTTGTCTGAAATCTCAAACTACTTGTAGAAAAACCACAATTTCCAACTTTGTAAGGTATTTGCACAAACTAAAAATGGCATCAGATATGCCCATTTTGGAAGCACATAGTTTTCGAAATATCCACTATCGCGAAGTGTTTTGGAAGATATAAAGCGGATGATTGGGTTAAAACTGCTTGTTATGAGTGATTTAGTGTTTAGTTTTATTTGCAGCTTATGGACAGTTTTAATAAATATTTCTCAATCATTTATCCATATTAAGTTAAATACTCTTCTTTCATTCTCTAGTTGCAGACAAAACCAATTTTTATTGAATAAAGTTATCACATACCTGACTGTTTTGATTAGTTTTTCCTTGACAAACATATATGTGGACTACCTGTGATGTGCATTACGCCAAATACCTGATTTATTATAGTTCAATAAATTGGCAATAGTATAAAAACAGAACTGTCATAGATTATTTGCTTGCATTTAGGAATGAATGGGTGGAAACAAAAAAGTCACAAGGAACAATTTGGGAAGGCAGCTACCAAAGGAAAGATACTGAGCCTATTACCTATGCCTATGGTATAGAAGACAAAGCTAATGATTGTATCAGGCTTGAGGAAACCTTGAGATACCACAGAATCATTGACGAGTCTTCTCTAGGTATTAAATTCGACGCAAAACTAATGCAGAACTGTTTGGCAAAAGTTTGAAAATAACTTTTCTAAACACTTAAATAATCCACGAATGCTCAATAAGCTTTGCAGTTGCATTTGTTTCAAACAAGTATTAACTGTGAGTATTAAAAAACTGAAAAACACTCTCACTAATTATTAATGGTTTCAGAAGAAAATATCAAACTAATAAAAACGTTAAACAAATATCAATTTTTTTCTTGGTTTAGTTGTAGTTTTATACTCACACTTTTTTTGAAATATTTCCACAATTTTGATAAACTCATATGTAAATTGTACAATTGCCACCTCAATAGTCACTGGAAAACTGAGCTGGATGGTTTGCTCTTTTTATGTATATAATAAAACGTCATGGTGCCTTTTTTCATTAATTATTTATTTGTTGATCTCCATATACATTGAACAGAGTTTTCCAGATTTCCGCACTACTGCTTTTATCTAAAAAACTTTCATAATTCGCAGATGAGTATGTGATTAGACATGATGGTGCAGTGGTCTTTGATGAGCATAGATGTGATGCAAACGCTGTAGTGAAAGCTGGTTTCCATGCTATGCAACCAAACTGGCTAACAGAGATGAAAAATTTGAAACGCCTTGACAGATTGCTATTTTGGATTGATGAAGCAGAGAATGTAGCTGAGGCATCAAAGATAAGAAAACTTGAACTACATGACTTTAACATGGTATGGAAATTTATTGATATATTTTGCCATAATAATTGTTTACTGCGCACTGAACATGATGTCCTGGTTATGTATTGAGTTGTAGCAAAAGGAACATAAAATCTTTACTCATCTTTAATTTACTAGTACAAATATTTATGTAGATTTGCATACATATATGTTTTATCGTCACGAGCATTTTAGTAAAATAAACAACTTTTATTTTTTATAATTATTCCTATATTGTCAAGATTTTCCACACACACATATATATATTATTTTCTGGTGACAGTAACGCGCGGTTTGCAACTTTCCTTGTTTCTTTTTCCTAATTAATTTCATGTCCTGTAAGAATACAATCAGAGTTAACTCAGCTCTTAGAAGAGTATTTCTTTACACTGATTGGAAGAATAAACTCAAGCTGAAGATACTGATCAAAACAACTTGGAATAACAAGCAACCAGTGTAGCCAAAGTTCAAGAATAAAGGGTTTGGTCAGATTAGCCATTACTGCATATGACCACAGTCAAAGGGCACAGAGTTATTTGTGTCCACAGACTTTTCAGCTACCAGTTAGTCAGGCCCTGAAAGCTGTTACTGTCACCCCTGTTAGTAGTATAACAGGAGTAAATCCCAGTAAGAAGACTGACCTGTCAACAAATCTAAAAACAAATGTTTTTTGTTGGATTTGTTGGATTGTTTACAAACTTGACAAAAATGTATTTGTTCGTTTTCAGATTATCTTAGTGACTGTAATATGCATACACACACAAAAACAGACCTGCTAACACAAAACATTGTTGTTTTTTGGAATGAATATTGTTACAGATCTGTTACAGTACAGTTATATAGGTATGTATGTTTGGAAATGTAAATGATAGTTCAAATTTGCACAGAGCTGCAAGATATTTGTTGATTTGTTATCTGAATGTGCTGGGGGTTTCCCTCCTGGTATAGATAGTGGTTGACACTGGCCCTTTGTTGGTTTACTCTTGTTTCGTTAGTGGGTTAGGTATTATGTTTATTTGATTAAAAGGATGATAGCAAGCATAATAAAGTATATAATAATAGCGTAAGAAACGAATGCAATAAAGCATAACATAGTAGGGTAAAAAGTGTAGGTGCAGTGGATAACGCTTGTAATAAAAAGTATAAAACAGTATAGTATGGATTGTGTAAAAAAGTTTTAATTTGTAAAATAATCCATGATGTTGCAAGAATTGTTGTTACCATCGGGATGAATGATAATGAGAAGATTTTTCCATTTCTTAGTTCATTAACTTTTGACACAGACAGACCCATTCCGGAAAAATTTTCCAACTCATTATAATAAAAGATACTCTATAAAACGATGGTGGATTAGTGATCGCTATCGAATTTTTTCCCATATAATGTTTTATTTTTGACATGTAAAATCATTAGTTGTCTCCAGAGTTGTGGTGTTTTTTGTTGGAGTAGAGATTGTAGTCACGGTGTTGATTGTTGGAGCTGTAGTTGGAATTGGAGTAGTAGTCTGAGGATATTCATATCTTTTGAGATATTCCGTAGTTTCATTGGTTGTTCATACATAATTGTAATCGCCAGATGTTGATAGGGTTTACATCGCAAGAAAAACTGAAAAATTTGATTCCGACAGAACGTTTCAAAATATGTGTTACTTGTTGAATGTACGCATAACCGAGAGTTCCTTCAGATCAAGCATCTGTATTTAGAGAAAAAACAAAAGCAATTGTTGGATCCGTAATATGTAAAGTTGTTGTTGTCGCCGTTGGAGTAGTTGGTATTGTAGTAGGTTCATAGGTTTTACAAACAAATTGGGATTCGTTCATCTTGTCGGTTGTGGAGCAGTTTTGTGGTCATCCATCAGGAGTCATATAGCTGTGAATGAGCACGTTTGGTATTTCAAAGTTTGATCCAAAAGATTAGACACTTTTCGGCGCCTCTGATATCAAGAGTTCCTTGGTGACATCCCGAGGATCAAGGATATAAAGCGAAGCGGAGTGTTGGATCTGTAATTGGTGGAGTTTTTGTTGTTGTCGTAGGAGCGGTTGTTCTTGTCGATGGTGTAGTTGCTCTTGTTGTCGTTGTCGAAGTAGTTGTTGTTTTTGTGGTTCTCTGAGTTGTGGCTCTTGATCGATTAAAGCACATTTGAATGTATGACAAAGCTCCATCGGTTTTGCAAACAATTTGGTATTGGTTCATTGTGTCGGTTCTGAAGCAGTTTGCTGGTTGTCTGTCAGGGGTCCTATAGCATATGAATGAGCGCACTCAGTATTTCAAAATTTGATCCAAAGATGACCCGCTGCTCAAACACCTGCAATACCAAAAGTTCCGTGGTGACATCCCGATGATCAAGGGGATAAAATGAAGAAAAGAATCTCCATTGCAAGACACTGTCTGAATAAGGTAGAGAACAATTAATAATAGATTTGGTATTTCATCTTTTTAAGAGAACGAGAGACTTTTTTACTCTAGTTCACGCAACCAGCGTCTAGAGTTAACTGTCTCAAACATCGGCTGCTCTCGGTTAATATGTTACAATTAAAACTTGGTACAAAACAATGGAATCGCATCTGTCCTCAACACGTGATGTTTATGATGATCTGGCTTTGAACAGTATTTTAGACCTTCAAAACTTGAAAACGACAAATTCACACCTTCGACATCATCGACATCAGTGATGATCGTAGTTGGTTCGGTGTTGCTTGACCGATTGCAGCTTGCACATGCAGAGTCAATATTTTTAAATTCTTGAGACAATGGACAGGTAAGACGTGAGACTTTGTAGTCAAACATGCACAACTCCTCATTCCAAAACAGCTTTGCATTTTGGGTAAGACCTTCCGTATACTTTTTAACTCCCAACCTATATTCCTCTTCATTTGAACTGTATTTTGTTGCAGTGTTACAAGATGATTTATTTTTAAATTTTTGGCTTTTGCAAATCCAAAAGGAGTTTTGAGAAATGAAAAATCAGCAATACCAAAAGTCAGAAGGGTAGATTCTCATGCAGTTATTGTCATCTACACTTGTATATCGTGCACTCCTTTCAAAAGGTGCAACGAATAAGACATCATCTCTTTCCATAGCTTTGTCGAAACTGAAGGACCACGGAGATACTCAAACACATTGGTGAGTGACACTAAATGGTGTCAGAAGTGAGTGTGGAGGAGAATAACAATAATAAGTGAATTACAGTCAGTGATAAGTTAGATTAATAGAGTTATGGATAGTAAATTTGGCAAAGGGATGAGAACACTCAAGCTTGAGGTGGAGCATGGAGCGAAGCTGGAGGGATGGAATCAATTCTTGAGGAGATTCAAAATAGTGGTGATAGGAGCTGCTTTGAAGTATAGTGAACCGAGTGCCAGTGGAAAAGGGAAGAAGGACTAAGAGGATAGATTAAGGAATGAGAGACATGATATTGAACAGAGGCAGGTGTCATTGTTACTGGATGGAATGGGTGAGGTCGGATTGGATATTTTTGAGACCTGGGACATGGAAGTGGATGAGCTGCAATATGAAAATTTGAAGGGAGAGTTTACAAAACATTTTGAGAAGATGGAGAACATTGTAGCAACAGGTCATAGGTACCTTAGTATAGAGCAGAGGCCAACCAGAGAGATAGACAAGTTCATAGAGCACGTAGAAAGATCGGCAAAGACCTGTCTCCGTTGAGGTAGTAATAAAATGGATGAATGACAAGAAAGTGCGAGTCGAACTGCTTGGGAAGAAAGACTTTAACTCAAACAAGGTGAGGTCAGTATGCTTAGGTATGAAGCAGCAAGGACAGCGTGGATGATAATGGCAAACGGATAGGACAGTAGTAGTAGTGGTGGTGGTGGTGGTGGTGGTGGTGGTGGTGGTGGTGGTGGTGGTGGTGGTGGTGGTGGTGGTGGTGGTGGTGGTGGTGGTGGTGGTGGTGGTGGTGGTGGTGGTGGTGGTGGTGGTGGTGGTGGTGGTGGTGGTGGTGGTGGTGGTGGTGGTGGTGGTGGTGGTGGTGGTGGTGGTGGTGGTGGTGGTGGTGGTGGTGGTGGTAGTAGTAGTAGGGTGTGACCAGAGATTGATAGAGCGATGGATCAGGCAGAAGGCAAGCGTAATGAGTCAGGAAAACCCGAATCGATAGATAAAGTTGGTGACTTTAGGAGGGGAGATGGTCAGTATAGGAGAGAATATAGCAGTAATGGTGGTTTTAGAGGACGAGGAAGTTTTAGAGGTATAGGAACCTGAGTAAGGGGGTGCTTCACTTGTTGAGGAGATCGCCTAATGAAACACTGCGAAATAACCAGTAGGGATGAGGGTGGTCCGAAGACAAGAGGGTGCTTTGAATGTGGAGAGCTTCATTTTGTGAAAGATTGTAGTCAAAAGAGGCAATACATGGATAGAGGTAGGAAAAGAATAGTTAACTCGGTGAGTGGGAACTCCCGCGACTCCGAGGGTTCATTGTGATTATCAAAGAGAACAAACCGAAAGGGTAGTGAGTTTGAGATAGAGCTATGCTGTGAAACGGAAAAGGTTAAGTTCCGCGTCAACACAGGAGCAGACGTGTCAGTAATAACAATGAAAACAGCAGAGAAGATGGGAAGGAGATCGAGAAAACCGGAAGGAAATTTTCAGAAGCTGACGGTAGGATATTGGATGTCATTGGCAAGGTAAAAATAAACGTGATAACTGTGTGGGTTCAGGAGATCGCAAGTACGGCGTGGTGATGAAAGGGGCAAGAAACAACCTGTTGGGTAAGCTGGAGGTCCATAAACTCAAGATAGTTAGGACCATCTGCACCGTGTGGTCCCCAGTAGAGATAAGATGCCCAAAGCTTTTTGCCAGCCTTGGAGTGTTACCGGTTGTCTTCAAAATCAACTTGAAAATTGACGCTCAGCCTCTGTGTCTTAATGTGCCACGGAGGGTACCTATACAGCTAAAAGAGGCAACGAGACGGAAATTGGATAGGATGGAGGACCTGGGAGTAATAGAGAAGATGGATAGGCGTACAACTTGGTGTTTGTCATGGTGGGGGCGCCGAAGTCCAATGGTAAAGTGAGACTGTGTGTAGATCTTACACAACTGAATAAGAGCGTCAGGAAAGAGAATTTTCCCTTGCCACGATTAGAGGACACTGTAGCATCGCTGGAAAGAAGTAAATACTTTAACAAAATAGATGCAAATTTGGGGTTTTGGCGGATAAAGCTGGATGAGGAGACGAAAGAGTATACAAAATTTATCACACCATTTGGGAGATACCAGTACTGTAAGATTCCCTTTGGAATATCGGCGACGCCAGAATTTTTCCAGCAACAAATGAATAAACTACTAGGGACAGAAGGGGTGTTGTGTGTATGATGGATGACATACTGGTGGTAGAAAGAACTAAAGTAGGACATAACAGGCGGCTAGAGGAGGTACTGGCAGCGATAGAGAGATCTGGAATGACACTGATAAAGACAAGCCTGAGTTTGGAGTGAAGGAGGTCAAGTTCCTGGGAGATCTCCTCACTGATGAAGGAATAAGAATAGACCCGGAAAAAGAGAAAGCAATCAGAGAGATACCAGCGTCCAAAGGTTTGACGACTTTGAAGGGATTCCTGGCAATGGTTAACTACTTGAGCAGGTTCATCCCACTATTGTCCGAGATGGAGATGCTGCTAAGGGATCTAAAGAGAAAGAAAAATTATTGGTGTTGGACGGATACAAAGAAAATTAGCTTTGATAAAGTTAAGGATGTGATTACATGGTCACCAGTCCTGGCGTTGTTCGACTACAATGGGAGACATAGGGTCATGGCAGATGCAAGTGCACGCTCACTGAAAGCAGCCCTGCTCCGAGAATCAACAGAGGGAATGTGGCAGCCTGTTGCATATGCTTTGAGAAAGATGACAGAGACAGAAAGGAGATGTGGTCAAATAGAGAAAGAGGCGCTGGTGATTAAGTGGGCCTGTGAGAAGTTTGATTTCCATTTGGTGGGTAGGACCTTTGAAATAGAGACGGAGTATAAGCCTGTAATTCCACCGTTAGAGAGCACAGACTTGTCCGATTTACTACTAAGCATCCAGAGGGTCAAGATGAGGCTGATGCATTATGATTACACTATCTTCCGCACTCCCGGTTCAGGTAAGTTTATAGTGGACCTACTCTCAAGGCCTCCCACGTTTGGAGATGTGGTAAAGATACAGCGGGTGGAGAGCCATGCCGATATATACATCAATGCTTTTACCGATGTTATTGTTGAGGAGGTTAGGAAGATGGCGGAGAAGGATAGGGATTACCAGGACATAGTGCGTGAGGTAGAAGGAGAATGGCCCAGGACACCTTTCCCAGAGGTGAAGAAAGTTTGAACAAATGTGGATAGTTTGAGTATAGTAGATGGTTTGGTGCTGATGAACTCCAGGATTTACATCCCATTGGGGGTGAGACGAAAGATGCTTCTCAAATTACACTGTGGTCGTCAAGGTATAGTTCGGACAACTAAGAGGAGTAGACACCCAGTCTGGTGCCCCTGCGTTGAATAAGGAAGTGAAGGAGATGGTAGAGAGCTGCAATGCATGTATCAAAAACCAACGGATGCAACACCAAGCATTGAAAACAAGTGAATTGCCGGAAAGACCATGGGAGGAAATCGCCACAGGTATCTTTGAGTTTGAGGGGAAAAGCTATATTCTGCTGATAGATTATTTCTCGAGATAGATAGAAGTTGTGGAAATGGAAAACAGGATAACACCTCGTCAAAAAATTTTGCAATGTCATAGCACAATACGGAGCCCCAAGGCAAATAAGGTCAGGCAATGGGCCTTGTTAGATCTCAAAGGAATGGAGTGACTTGATGGAGGAATTTTCGATAACTCATGAGACGAGCAGTCCCCACTACCACCAGAATAATGGACTGGTAGAGATATGTGTTGAGACAGTGATTTCCCTGTGGAAGAGGGAAGAAGATAAAAATATGGCCCTTCTAGCCAACCGGATCACCCCACTTGAGAGCCTGTGTAAGCTGGATGCGCTCATTATGGGAAGGAGACTGATGAATGGCATCCCGAGCAAGGATATGTGGCATGAGGGCCAAAGCGACTTTGCAGCAAGAGATTGCAGGTTGAAGGATACCCAGAAGCGGGACTTTGATGGAGGTCACAGGACCAGCTCAATGCCTGGTCTGGAGAAGGGGCTCTGGTCTTGGTCAAAACAGACTCAACGGAACAGAGTAGGCCAGGGATTGTTCGGGATGACGCAGAAGAACTTGATAGCTATTGGGTGGAACTAAGTGGTCGACTGTTGAGACGGTCAAGGGCACACTTGAGACAGCGGGTTGAAGTATCGGTAGAAGAAGATTCGTCAGAGGAAACGATAAGAGTTAGACCACCAGACAATAAAGGGGTGGACAAAGATTGCGGGACGCTGGAACCAAATACCGGGACAAGTAGGAGGGTAGACGAGTGGAAAGACCCCGATTTTTGTTTTAATAATTTTCCTTCGCTGTAGGTAGTAGAGAATGGGATAGTTGAGCAATGGCAAATAGGATAATCGTGATTGGAAACACTATAGTGGGGTGTCTAAGGATCAATGGAATAGAGACGGTGAGCTACCTAAGAGGTACATTGTATAGCATGGAGAAGAAGATAGAGGAGACAGAGGCGGAAACAAAGCTGGTCATCTCTGGGATACCAGACTTATTTCACCGTGGCCAGAGTGAGACAAAGGGACCATGGCTGGATATGTATAGGAAGGACTTGGAACGGGTATCGAGGATTAGAGGAGTAATCCTATGTTTAATGTACCCAGTGCACTCTATTCCGTACGAGCAGTGGTCGTTCATCCAGATAATGAACCACTATATCTGCAAGTTGAACGCAAGGAAAGGAGTTGTGGCCAGGACTTTTGAGAGGTCGGGAAGAAGCACACTCTTTTTTAATAAAAAGAGATTGGCAGACGAGGCACATCCTGTGACAAAGTTTGCAGAGGATATGTTGAGGGTGGTAAGGGAGTTCATTGTTAGGAGGCGGAGCGTTAGAAGTGTGGATTTGAGGAACAGGATAGAGGAGAGCAGAGTGGTTAGCGAGCAGAAGTCGATAGGGAGGGAATGAATTTTTTAGATAAACGTGACAAGGAAATATAGATGAATAGTTGAGGATAGGGGCGAGGAAGAAGCTGCGGATAGTGAAGAAGCTCTCGCTGAGGCAGAGGCTATTGCAAAGCTGACTAGAGAGAAGGAGGAGGTTAAAAGACAAGCCAGGGTAGCAAGAAGACAGAGGGAGGAGGAGATCAGAGAGAAGATTGAGAAACAATTAACTCAGTAGTTGCAAGAAAGTGAGGAACAGTATAGGAGGGATATGGACACGATAAGAAGGAGCAGAGAAGAGGCGGAAAGAAGGATAGAGCAAAAAGAGCGGGAATGGTCAAAAACCAGGAGGGGAAAAATAAGATTGAGAGACAGAGAAGCAAGGGATGCTAAAAAACCTCAGATGATGAGTAGAGACAAGAGGGCATATGTCCCACGCCGGATAGACAGGGTCCAGAGGAGAAAAAAAGGAAAATGAAAAAAAAAAAAAAAAAAGGGTAAGACAGAGACGGATAAATACGTATGGGAATGAGGAGAGTAATATAAGGGATAATATGGCTGGATAGTGGTGGACGTAAGTGCTGAGGAAAGTAAAGGTATAGGAAAGTGGAAGCTAAAGAAAATAAAGGATAAAGGAAAGGGGATGTGACGTATCCTACGGCTGAGGATGCTAAATGGTCAAGGTTAAGGCCAGCGAACATGCCCATAGGACATGAAGGAGAGCACGTGAAAAAGAGAGACTACTTGGCGGGTGATTAAATAAATAAGACAAGGACATTGGAGAGCTAAAGGACCATGGAGATACCCAAACACATTGGTGAGTTACACTACACTCATCTCCAAAGTGTTCCTGCTTTCAGCATCTACAAGTAAATGCTTTTACTCAATGGCAAGCGCAACATTTATACGTAAAAGACTATCAGTTAATTCATCTCATTCTGCTATTTTTGGAGGTGTGAGATCATCAATCAATGGAAGTTATAGTAAGCTAAATTTCAGCTGATGAGAAGAGAATTTGAGGCCAGTGGCTTTTTGGCAAGCTTGTTAATCAGGACTGAGTAGGCCTAAAGGATTATTTAATACATCAATCTGCTGCTTAAGACTTGAATATTCAGAAACTCAACATAAAATTGATCAGTGCTGGCGAGCTTTAAATAGCAAATGTTGCACCGATTGACTTGATCTAAAAGCCAATGAAAATTCTCACATGAGAGAAAGTTTTTTATTCAGGAAAAATGTCGTACACATCGTAAAGGGATTTTCGAGCAAAACGAAGTGCTTTTTTCAGCCTCACAAAATTTCCTATATAATATTTTTGTGCAAAAGGAAACTCTTTTATTCGCAAAAAATTACTTGTATACCATAAATTGATTTTCGTTTTCGAGCAAAAGAAAAAAGTTTTTATTCATGCGAAATTTTTATATACATGTATTGTAAAAGGGTTTTTTAGAAAAGAAAACTTTTCTTGTTAATGCGAAATTCCCATATATTATAAATAGATTTTTGCCCAAAGGAAATTATTTTTATTTGCTCAAAATTCCTTTCTTTATTACATAGGGAATTTTGTCCAAAAACAAATTTTAATCGCGAAATTCTAGTTTATTATAAAAAGACATTTTAGTTGAGCGAATGTCTTAGACATTATTAATTAATTTTTGCGTGAAGATAATTTATTTTTATTCGAGCAAACTTTCTCATATAACATAAGGGGATTTTCACGCAATAGAGAGTTCTTTTATGCACGTGAAACATCTTATATATCATAAAGGGATTTTCGCACAAGGAAAATTTATCTTTATTCATGTGAAATTCTCATATATTATAGAAGGAGTGTGCGAAAAAACATTAGTTTTTAGTCATGTACGATTTTTTCTGTTTTATAAAGCATTTTTAAAGCGAGCATTCTAATTGGATGTAAGCTTGCGTCAACCGGTGCAACTTTTGCTATTTAAGAAGTACTAATTTTACACAAAAATCATCCACTCCAACAACAACAACTGAAGAAACAAAATCTACTACAGTATCTATTACAGCTACTAGGAGCACTCTCAGCAATGAAGGTGGAGTACCATAGTGTTATCTTCAGGATTTTAATTGCTTATTATTAATAGTACTTAGTCGCATTATGGAGAATATTTTTCTACATCGTTAATTCATTTAAATCAGAAATTTACAGCTATTTAGTTTTATTTGGTTTTTAGTTTGACTTTTCACTCAATGCGATGGATAAGTTTGATGATATCCAAACAAATAAACTTCTGGTATTTGAACTGTATCTTGATGAGGAAGAAAACATTTCGACCAAGAAACCTATACCAAAGAAGAGTTGTAGAAAACTTAAGCCAAAACCATGGAATTATGTTAAAAGTAAAATGCTGGAGTGCACATTTGCTCCAGAAGATCCTTTTATTTGAAAATTTTCCTGCTAGGCAAAAAAAGCCGCCGGTGTACTGAACTCTTGTCACATAAATGAAAGAATATTGATTGGAAGGCTCCAACCCCTTCGTGTAAATCCAACACCGTCGCTTTTGGAGATTGCTTAAACTGGAACGCCAGTAGACGATGTCTATAAAAACTTGTCCATTATCCACTACAAGGTCAAAACATTTGGTAACAAAGGTCAAGTCAGATCTATCGTGCATAAAAAACAAGCCTTCAAGTTAAGACCAATGCAACCCAATGCGTCAAAGCTGGTGATCTTCATGGGATTCGATGAAAAAAGTCACCGATCCTCATCCGATCAGATTTCTTGCTTCTATCACCGCTGAAAACGCTAAGCAAGTAACTAGGTTAATAAGAAACAAGACACCTTCTTAGTTCCTCAACATGATCTGTATCGCGACCCGGTCTCAACTTTCAGCAGGTAGAGAGATTAGTTTTGAATCTCCTTAAGTAATACGTAAATTAAAGAAGCGGTGATGAAAGCTCTACTAGCTTGAACTACATATGCTTGCAATACTTCGGACTGATGATGGGGTCTTTGTACGTACCTGAAGAAAATACGCTGCGGACGTAAAAAGAATTCAAGCAGTAAATATCCTTTTGCAAAACTGAGAAGTTAGTGGATTTGGAAGCCTTCGACACAAGATCGCCATAATCACACCCATGTAGGCATTGGCAACAGCCCGAAACATCACCAACAAACCTGACGAGTCTGAAAAGTTGAAATACTTTGCTGCAGATGAAATTTTCAAGGACAGTGTGCTGCCACTTCAGCAGGAAATATCGCTTCTACCGATTTGAAAGAGCCTCAACAATATGACAAGAACTATGATCGATGAGTTCAAGACAATCAATACAACTCCACGAGTGATTTATCATCTCTATATAATTTAATCTATCCATTCTAGATTAATGCTTCATCTCAATTTAGTTGCAATAATTTTTTTTATCAATAAATTAGTTTTTCTTAGGTATTAAAAAGATAAAGCTGCTCATAAGTCTAAAACGATTTATCATCGTCGTCATCGCCTTCGCCGCCGCCATCAAGTTTCAGTAAAAAGTCTACTAAAAATCACAATGCATTGATTAGTAAAAATTGTTCTTAAACTATTTACTGCCAAACAGTTCATTTAGTCATCTACTATTCATTATAAACTACTATTATTAATTTTCTACAAAAATATTATCCTTTTTACCTAGGGTTTTTATGCTATTAGGTTATAATTTTATAACATTTGCTTCTTACGCTATTATTATATACTGTATTACGCTCACTATTACCGTTTTTATCAAATAAACATAATACCTAACCCACTACCAAAACAAAAGTAAACAAACAAAGGGCCAATGTCAACCACGAACTATACCGGGAGGAAAACCCCTAGTATAAGCAAATAGCAAACCAATAACTATCTTACAACTCTGTGCAAATGTCAACTATGATTTACATTACCAGACATACATACATACTATATAAATATACTGTAAATGGTCTGTAAAAATATTCCTACCAAAAAACAGCAATGTTACCTGTTAGCAGGTCTGATTTCTTATGCATGTACATATTACACTGACAAAAATCATCAAATAACTAACAAATACATTTTTGGCAGCTCTGTAAACAATCTAACAAATCTAACGAGCAAAACGTTTTTTGGGCTATGTTGGCTGGTCTTTTTTATGAATTTATTGCCTTATAATAATTTGCAAGTGAAGATATCGAATGTAAAATTGCTGCTTTTATACTCTGTTTACTAAGTTTAAAATATGCTTACAGATGCTCAAAAATTGGGTGAAGAAAGACATAGAAAAACACATTGATTGGATGAAGGATGCTGCAAGTTCACCCATGAAATCCAAGCAAATTTTTCTGTCCATGATTGGACTAATCTACAGATCAAAAAATCACTTGAAACGCAGCAACGAGATGGTTTCAAAACTTGGCAACCTTGTCAAAAGTACAATGAAGTTTGTGAAACACGAGTCTAATCAGTGGAAGACTTGGTTGGATAAGTCTTTGAGCACCCATTTTGAGTAAGTGTGTCTTTTTCATATGTTAAACTTTACTGTCAAGAAATTAATCCATAATTTATTTATGTTTCATAATGTTTTTTACAAAAAGTCATACTTTGATGTATAAACAAATTATGGTTTGCTGCCTCAATAGTGTAATTGAAAACAAATAAATGCAATGGTATCAAGTGTGTTTAAACAACTTGAAGACAACATAGGTTGACGTACAAACAAACTGTCTTTTGTCATTGAGCATTGTTGTAAACTTTCCGTTCATATGATAACATGTCTCTTAAGCTACATTAGGGCCAGTAATTGGCTTACTCGTTTCTTGTTAATATTGTGTGGAAATTTTCTGGCAATTCACGCTTACCGGGCATCTGGTAAGATAGTTGCAACTAACCGTGATTATCAGTGGAAGATGACACTAAAATACAGGTTGCCTTCTCCTAAATGTATCAAGAGAAGACAATTCTTGACAAATGTAATGCAAAGGTACCATAGGGTCAAAGGTCAGACAAGAGTCTGCCCACCTTACTATCAAAAACCAATAGGGCAATGTTAAACTATATGCTCAATGCTCAAGTGATTCACGATATGCCTTTTTGTTATAGTAAACTATGATTGGACCTAGATTATATTATATAAGTTGTATTTTTGTATAAATATGAGAGACTGAGCCAGAGAGCTCAGTTTTATTCTTAGCAATAAAGATCAAACTTCAAGACTATATAGTGAGTTGCAAATTTAAACTTAGACAAGCAGAGTAGCAGTTGTGACCTAGTAGCAGCGAAAAGCACTACATTGGTGGCAGCAGTGGGATTGCATGCAATACCCACAAGGTCACAACTGGTCAAAGAGACAACCACATTACCAAGCAATCCATTACGGAAAGCTGCTCAACTGAGAGCAGAAATTCAAGCATGGCTACCAGGAGAGCAAGAAATGCAGCTGCCATGCCAGTTGCCCAGACAGCTGCATAGCAAGCAGCTCAGCTAACTGATCAGACAGCTGGAAAACAAGCAGACCAGCCAGCGGCTCAGACAGCTGCACAGCAAGACATTCAACCGACACAGCAAGATTTTCGACCAGCCATGCAGCAGCCTGCAGAACAGCAAGCCATTTAACTGGCACAGCAAGCTGTTCAGCCAGTCATCGAGCCTGCAATACAGCCATCTGCTAATCAACAAGCCATTTAACTGGCACAGCAAGCTGCTCATCAAGGCATACAGCCTCCAATGCAGCAAGCTGCTCAGCCAGTCATGCAGCCTGCAGTGCAGCAAGCTGCTCAGCCAGGCATACAGCCTGCAGTACAGCAAGTCATACTGCCAGCTGCTCAACCAGCCAATCAACCAGCCATTCCAACCAGCACAGCCTGCTGCAGTACAGCCAGCCATTCAATTGGTAGCACAACCAGCTGTTGACCCAATTCAACTGTTGGCACAAGCGCTGCAAGGGGCCACTCAACACCATGCAGCACAGACTGTATTTAAAGTACCAAAGTTTGAAGGGTAAGGGGACGTGGAATATTTGATTGCACGTTTCACAGAAGTTGCCGATGCCAATAAATGGGGACGCAACACCACCCTCTTACATTGAAGAGAGGCTTTCAAAGGTGACTCGTTGGAATGTGGCAAGCCTAATAATGTACAAAGAGTATTCACTGCTCTTAGGGCGCGCTTTGGCTTGACTGCCAGAAAAGCACTAGCCAAGCTGTCCAGCATGCGTCGGTTGCACAAAACAGCCCTACAAGAGCACGGCAATGAGGTGCAAAACCTGGTTAATGTAGATTATGATGATTTGCCAACGAGGCGGGGTGGAAAGGTTGGTGCTAGATACCTTTTCTAGCACTCTGGAAAATGCTGCCTTACAGCGCCACCTCCTTGCAGTTCAACCACAGACCATAGAGGATGCAGTCAGAAGTGGCAGTGAATACTTGCAGATCAAGTCATTCCCAGAAAATTGACCCAACAGGGTTTGTATGGTGGAAAGTAAGGAGGAAGAAGAATTTGAGCTACAAACCCCTCAACCAATCTCACCCCCAGTTGCTCAAGTCAAAGAATATGTGGAACAAAACATGTTGATGACAATAATGAAGACTGTATAGGGGTTGTTGGAGGATATCAAAACACAGAAACACAAGCCACCTGCTCCCCAGACAATCAAGGGATAGCTGGCCCCACCAAGTTGCTGGGGATGTGGAAAGAAGGGCACTACCGCAGTGGCTGCCCCTCTAAGCAATGGAACAGTAGGCCCAAGCAGACCAGCAAACAGCCAGAAAACGGAAAAGGCCCGAGCGGTAACTCCAACTGCTAGCCAACCACGGGCAACCCGGAGATATGACAAGACAATTTAGTGCTTGGAACAACACAGTTCTGTAGATGGCCAATCTACAACACGGCCAACACCAGTGGCAACTCAACCATGCTGGGAAGTATATACTCCAACTGGTTCGCAGCACTACAAGAAGCAGATGAGCTAGAGGCGAGCCCGGAACTATGTGGCCAACCACATGAGCATATACAGTTGGCAAAGCCTGACACCTCAACCTAACTGCGTACCCGACCCAAGCAAAGCTTCAAACAGAAAACTCCCAAAGTACTGCCAGCCGATATAATGGAGGAACCCCTCGAACGCCCCAATGCCGCAAGCTACTTTCTGCCGGGCAATTTGAAAAGGAAAACAATCTCCTTTCTAGTAAACACAGGCTGTACCACCAATTTGTTGTCTCAACAAACTTTTCAACGGCTCTCACCTCCTACCAGGCAAGCTTTGCAAGAGAGTGACACACACAGACTTATGGCTGATGGTTCACGCATCCCATTTTATGGCACAATTCGGCTTCCTCTTAGGCTCAGAAATGTCAAGACTGAAGTTACGTTCGTAGTTGGCAACATAAGAGAGGATGCAATTGTCAGGAAGCCTTTCCTACAGTCACACCAGTGTCAGCTCAAATTCGATGAAGACGTAATTGTTCTGGATGGGCAGGAACTTGCATGTACTGATAAGCATGGCAGAATGATGGTCAGTCAAGTGCTAGTACTCATGGACGCCCAACTCCCACCATGTTCAGAAGCCATGCTGTGGTGTAAGCTGAACAACTCAATCCACCCTCCACTGAGGTTGATAGAGGGGAGGACGGATGGACCACCTTTGGCAGCTAGCTTAAACCACCCAGATGAGCAGGGCGGAATTCTAGTACAGTGTCTGAACCCCACGGACCAACCTGTACAATTAAAGGCAGGAAAAAAGGTGGGGAAGTACCTGGCTGTCTCATCAGATGAATGCATGGATAAAGATCCACCAGCCAAAAGAGCACCCTTGCGTGGCACGGCAGTACTCACCCACCCGGTGCCAGAACACCTGCAAGAAGTCTATGACGAAGCATTGCCAAACTGCAAGGATCAGGAAGAAGTCCAACAGCTAGCACAGCTTTTGGGACAATATTAAACAGTTTTTAGCAAGGGAGAATAAGACATGGGTCGCACAGACCTTGTAGCTCACAGCATCCCCTTACTGCCAGGCACCAAGCCCATAAAACAACCCCCACATCGCCTGGGGCCTCAGAAAGAAGAGGAGGCAGAAAGACAGGTGGCCCAGTGGCTGAAAAGAGGTTTGATTGAACCAGCCTCATGGGCTTGGAGCTCGCCAGTGGTGCTGTGAAGAAAAAAAATGGAAGCTGGCAATTCTGTATTGATTATAGAATGTTGAATGCCGTACCCACTGCCTCGGATCGACGAGAGTTTAGATGCAGTCTCAGGTAGTAAATATTTTGCTACACTGGACCTGGTCAGTGGCTACTGACAAGTGCCGCTAGACAAAGATGCCAGAGAGAAGTCCTCTTTTGCCACCAGAACCGGACTGTGGCGATGGAAAGTGCTGCCTTTTGGGCTGACCTCAGCTCCTGCCACATTCCAATGCCTTATGGAAAAGGTGCTGCACGGACTCCATTGGCAAACGCTTCTCCTATACCTGGACGACATTATTGTCATTGCTCCAGACTTTCAGACCCATCTACACAGACTTGCAGAGATGCTACAACGACTCCAACATGCCGGCTTGAAACTCAAGCCAGAGAAGTGTGAGCTGTTAGTCACAAGTCAAATACCTAGGCCATGTGGTCAGTGAGAAAGGGGTAGCCACCGACCCAGCTAAAATGGAAGCAGTTAAAGGCTGGGCACCTCCGAAGGACCTGAAAGGCCTTCAAGCATTCCTTGGAACTGTAGGCTATTATAGACAGTTTATTCCCTACTTCGCTACAGTCGCCAAATCACTAACCAGATTAACCAGCAAGGAAGCCACTTGGGAGTGGGACACTGACCAACAGAGAGCGTTCCAGCAACTCAAATATAGCCTGCTTACAGCAACCATTCTGGGCTACCCAGGGGCCAAGGGAACCTACATCTTGGACACTGATGCAATTCAAGATGGACTGGGATCAGTGTTATCACAAGAGCAAAGAGGACAAGAGCAAGTTATCTCGTACTACAGCAAAACATTGGGTCCGGCCGAAGGCAATTACTGCGTCACAAGAAAGGAACTGCTTGCTGTTGTTAAATCTGTTAAGCATTACCGCCCATACCTGTACGGGCAGAAATTCAGACTGCGCACTGACCATGCCTCGCTCTAATGGCGGTGTCGAAAAAAGGAGCCAACCCGCCAGGTGGCTCGCTGGCTGGAGATCTTTTCAGAATTCACCTACACTCTGGAGCACAGGAGTGGATCGCAGCACGGCAATGCAGACGGCCTCAGCAGGCGTTGTGGTACTGATTGTCGACAGTGCACCCACATCCAAAATAGAGATGGTGGACCTACCAAGGCAGAAGTAGCTGAGGAGGCAGGGGTAAACTTTCCGTTGACAGGAACACCCCTATCCAGCACCACCACTGATGGAACCAGGTCGCAGCTGTGAGCAAAAGCAATGCTGCACCCGCTGACAAAGACCTGGCTAAAGCACGAAAGGAGGGCAACCATCCCACAGCAGTTATCTATGCAGTCGTAGAGAGTGGGACCCTGTTGACTAAGGAGCAACTGGAGTTGGGTTGTAGGGAGCTCAGACAGTTGAGCGCACGTCAACCATCACTCCGCATAAGGGCTGACGGTGTGCTTGAAGTTCATATCGCGGTTGGCAATAGAGCCCGTTGGTGTGCCATATGCCCACCCAGCCTTCGAGGAACTGTGATGTGGCAGACCCACTCACTAGCCCATGCAGGCATCAAAAAGACCACCAAACGACTACAGTTGACCTGGTACTGACCAGGAATGAATGCAGATGCGCGACGGTTGGTTGCAAGCTGTGAAGTTTGCAAGCGTGCAAAAAGTGGTGGCACGAAGCCCAACTCTGCCAGACAGCGAGTGTATGCTAGTCGCCCCTGGCAAAAGCTGGCTGTCGATCTGGTTGGGCCCCTGTCTGAAACCGACATAGGAAATGTGTGGATACTAACGCTCACAGACCATTTTACCCCATAGCTATTCCTGATGCAACTACACCAGTGGTGGCTGCAGCTCTCGATGAGAGAATATTCTGTTACTTTGGCAGCCCTGAACAAATCCACACAGACCAGGGTTCATGATTTGAGTCAGGTCTGATGAAAGAGTTGTGTACCGTGTGGAATGTTGAAAAGACTCGAACAACGCCCTATCACCCCCAAGCAAATGGAGTAGTCGAGAGAAATAATCAAGTACTTGGTGACTCACTACGTTCTCTGTTACTAACAAGGAGGCCTGAAGAATGGGGCTTGTTGCTACCTTAACTCATGAGGGCATTCAGGGCTACCCCCCATTCAGTGACGGATGAAACACCCAACTACCTAATGTTGGGAAGATAACTCAGACTCCCGGACCAAGTTGATTACCATCCACCACTTACCGACCATATGCCGGTACACCAATATGCGCAGAACTTGAAAGAGCGTCTAGAGTCAGTACATGACACGTTAAGAGAGATGCAGAGACAAATCAGGAATAAAGATGGGAAGGAGCCAACCTTTTTTGCTGTAGGAAACCAAGTCTGGCTTCATAACAGAAGGAGGCGCAAGGGTGAAAATCCCAAGCTACAGCCAAAGTTTGTGGGCCCATTTACAGTAGAAGAAGTGTACGCCAACAACACATACTTAATCACACGCCATAGGCAGTCATCAGTACAGAATGGATCACGCTTGAAGTCATACTAGAGCTGTCCGGATCCCAGAGGGCAGGCCCCTGCTGCCGTAGAACCCAATATGCGTCTCAACATGAGAGGAGCGGTAGCTTGGCGTCCCAAGGCAGCCCGTTCAGCTAAACCAGCAGAGCCAACCCCTCCTGCTGAATTAATAGCACCGGCACCCCAGCTAACAGAACCAATAGTGGACAACCCTTCCCTGCAGGGAGAGGAAGTCACCACCAACCTCCCCTGCAAACTATATGAAAGTGGACCAACTATTCTAGCAGCTATAGGTGAAAACGGTACAGCAAGCGCTACACCCCTGTTGGCTACGCTACTGGCAGTCCAAGGGCATTGCCCTGCTGCAGGTGAAGAGGAAAGGGGATTGCCAAAGAGAAATACTGGACCACCCATAGGATATGGCCAGGCTGTTTGCCATCAAGTATAGAGATGCTCTCATGACAATGATGCAAAGTCACAATGGCAGACCGCGAGAAAACACACCTCACAAGGGAGAAAATTTATGCTAGCCAGAGAACCACTGGGAGGAGCACAGCCATTCTTGGTGTCAAATGAACCCACAAGAGCCACTCATTCACCCGATATGCAGCGTGAGACCAGAGACAAAGCTGGTAAATCTTTCACAAATTTAAAAATGCTTCCAGTAGGTCATGCTAGACAGACAATGAGTCAAAAGTTTGCAGACTGGTGTGCACTAGTGAGCAAGTTCACTCATACCCAGCAGCCTGAAGTGTTCACACCTGATTCTGCTTCTCCACTTACTATGACCGCTGTGGAAAGAGGTCACAAAATTAATGCTCAAATGTTAGCAGAAACTGATAAAGAAGCAGTATTGGGTACTCCTACAAAGATGGCACTAAAGTGGAAGCAGCCCGAAGAGGCCAATGAAGAGCAGCCATCTTGTGCCAGTGAAACTATCACTACACCTCAGGCACAGAAAAGATCTGATGGTCATGACTCTGATTACTACCATGATTGGGTAGGGAGTGATAATCCCAATGATGGTCCTCCAGATCTTAAGAGCAAGGAGCCCACACCCACACTCTTTGAGGATTTTCCTCCGCTCCCTACAGGGAGAGCTTCAGTAAACAATGATGCAAAAAACACTGTTGGAGACAAGACTTTGTATAGCCGATACCACCTAGGGTGCAAAACTCCCCCGGGCCGGGCGGGAGTTGTCCCGGGCCGAGGACAGACAGATGGCTCTCCTAGTACATGTAAACCTAAACCTTGACTATTAAAAGGGTTGAAAACCCATACCATTGAAGTACCAATAGAACCACCGGCAAATGCTATGTTGTTATTAGAGCCCACAGCCTCTAATGGGGCAGAGTATGTGGGAGAATTTGCTGGCGAGTCGAGCTCACCTGGTACCAAGTGAGATAGCTGTAGCTGACAATAATTGCCAGTGAAGAATTACACAAAGATTACAAGTTGTTTCCCCCAAACGGTATCAAGAGAAGACAATTCTGGACAATTTAAACAATGGTATTAGGGGGTCAAAGGTAGGACAGGAGCCCGCCCCTATCCTTGTCAAGGACCAATAAGACAGTGAATAACCGCTATGCTTAAGTGACTTACTATATGTTTCATTATTATCCTGTAATCTGATTGGTTCTATATTATATTGTATATACTATACTTTTGTATAAATATAAGAGACTGAGCCAGAGAGCTCAGTTTTATTCCTTGTAATAAAGCTCAAACTTCAAGATTCGTCTTGTTGGTGCCCTATATAGGGAGTCGCAGATTCATAGATAGACAAGCAGAGTAGCAGTTGTGGCCAAGTAGCAGCAAAAAGCACTACAATATTAGGCAAATGAAGTGAAAGCAGTAAAAATTGATCGATTCTCCTTGCTTTAAAAGCAACTTCTCAAAGGAAGATGTTGCACAATAGAACATTGCGAATGTAATGAGGGAGTTATTTTTGTGCAATGTGGATGAATCCTTACAGACTCATGAATTGCCTGCCACAAAATTTAAGGTGCACTCACAATATACGTTACCTTGGTTTTAAAAAACTATATGCATCTTCTACAGAATTTTTTTCCCTTCATTATGAACATGAAAACTGTTGACTTCAAGTATTTTAAAGAGAATGTGAGAGCAATGGATAATGCTTGAATTCTTCAAAAACTAAAAAGGAAACAATTGAAGCCATTGCACTCAGCTCTTAATATTTTACTGCCGCTCTCTGAGTTGCCCTTCCCTATCTAGTTGTCACGAAAATTCTTTGTAAATCAACCGATTCGAAAAAAAACTTTATGTTCTGTTTTCACAATTTAAAGCTGCAATTACAGGAGTCTAAAGGAGCTATTCCAAACCCTGATGCATGAAATGTGCAAAGAGAGGTTACACAATCAATGGCCACTTCTCATTCCATTATATCATTACTGGCGCAACAGAATTGAGGTGATCAGTGATGAATTAGAAGAAGCAGAACTATTTGATCGCTCCATCCATGGTTTTGACACATGCATTTTGGATCTTCGCAAGGAAAAGAAGTAAGTTTTGGAATCAAAATTTAAAGACTGCAGAAAAACTTGGCGAACAATTGTTGTAAAGCACCAATTATACTCTTTTCTTCAACTCTCTTTTATCAAAGTAAACCTTTCTCACTTAGCGTACACCCAAAGCCTCAAGTGCATTGACCGAGCCACCTTTTTCTGTTCCAGTTTTCTTAAACGCTACTTGGGATAATCAGGAAATTGAGACTCAGAAAGCTGCAATTAATATTCTCTACCCATTGCCAATGTTAGAAAACTGTTCCAGATTCCTTTTACATTGCTAGAAAATTGTCTTAAAAATCCTGAGCTTGGACTTTTTAAATAAGAGATTAACCACTAGTATTTTTAATGTTCTACATGATTCGCTTGGGTTATCAATTATTCTGATGCATTCAACTGTAAATTTATGTGGCAGTAATTTCCCTAGATTCAAATTCAGCCAACCTAAAATTGCTTTGTGTATATGAGCAATATTTTAATGTGGTTGCATAGACCTAAGCCAACCACTAGCTAGTTATACAGATTTAGTAGCTACAGTTGGCATATATCAGCTGTTATGCATAGAGCAAACCATCATAGAAGAATGCGCTTACTGATGTGTATGTCATTACTTACAACAATCACTAGTCACTGTTCAGCCACTTTATATTAAGCCAATTATATGTATTTTCAACTGCCTTAATTACAAATTTTAACACTTGCTTCTCTACAAACATAGCTTCCATTAGGCAGAGTTGTGTAGGAGCTTGTATGAAGCAGTTGACTAGTATGTTAAGCTTGGTACATATGTATCTATATTGTGAACCTGACAGTATATAGGGAAATATAGTTGTTGGGACAGTATAGCTAATCTTATAGGTTAGGTGGGCTGCCATTCCGTTAGATTCTGATAGAATCTGACTAAGATTTTGGCTTTGACACTGTGAGACAGCATTTATAATTGGCAGCTGTAAGCAGCCGACTGTTACCTCAATATCTCTATTAATTTTCAGTAAATATTTTGGTTAAATCCTTTACATTGGTGGCAGCGGTGGGATGTATGAATGTATGTTCACCCCTCCCCCCTCTACTCTTTATCCTCTCTCCTTGAGTACTGATGTCACTGCAACAGGAAGCGACTGGATAATTGGTCTAACAGTATCCCCTTTACCACTACTCTTTAGTGTTATCAACCCTGTTTCCCTTTCAGATCTGACTAGGTTACAGACAATCAGAAGCAGCCCTGACCCTGCAACAATAGTTTTGCCCTACTACAGGTCTCCACGGATCTCAAACAGCCACATCCCAACTATTGTCTCTACAGCTCTTAACAACATGGAATTTAATCTTGCAGACATACTGAGCCAAACAAAGCCCCCTTCCCCCTAGATCTAGGATCACCAACTCCAACCCCGAGGCGGCTACTACAGAAGTTCCCAACATCTGAAATGAGATTATAGCTGCAACCGACTCGTACAGTCTTCCAGAAAAACATAAAAGTACTCCCAATCTTGCGATATGCCCCTCTTAACTAGGATTGGACTCAAAAGTTGCCACTCCATCTTGCTACACCTATTCCAGACCTGGAAGCAACACTTGCAGAACTTCTAACATCAAAAATGATATTACAGCTGTTACCACCTCAGTATCTAATCATGCAGTATCGTAGTCACAAACATATTCACCCCGTCCACATGGCATTTTCTGGCTCAAGTTTATACTACTCCAACCCTGAAACTTTTACATAAATGGAGAAAACCTATTCCTGGCTTTTGAAGGGAGTCTTTTCTCTCCATGGATGAGGAGAGAACTAAAAGTGCTGGTAGGATGCCAGGAAGTATTGCAGAGGCAGCAGCTCTAGACAGACTTACCCAGCCACTGAAAGGAGTTCGACAACACCTTCAACCACCTCTTACACTGATCTTCAAGTCTCCAAAGTTTATTGGCACTGAGTATAGCAAATACTTTATTGCTCGGTTTCTGGAAATATCTAAAGCAAACGACTGGGTGCCCCAGCAGCTTTACTCCACATTAGAGAGGTATTCCGTGAGGAAGCCTTGAAGTGTGGTGAACTCAACACCCTACAAACAGTGCTCACAGCCATCCATGACTACTACGGATTAACCCACCTTAAAGCTCTGCAAAAGTATGCCCACCTACATAATTCTCTAAAGAAACCCCTCCAGGAATACGTTAGTAAAGTAGAGATATCAGTTCATGTTGTTTACAGAGAATTGCCAGAGAAACACTTGGGACGGATGGTGTTATAGACAACTACTTCCACCCTAGGCCACCAATACCCACAGGATCATCTGACGAAAACAAATTCACATAGTTTTGTAGAGGCTGTTGATATGAAAAGCGAGTTCTTACAGATTAGAACCTTTTTTGAAACTAGGCCATTTAATGTAAGATCGATAGATGATAAAGAAACTGAATCTTAGAATTCTCCCTCGGACAACCTGCTCCTTTGCTGGGTTCTTACCCGGTTTTACCACATTCTCCACTGTCTTTGCTTTGTCACAGTCATAAATATGCTGTGGCCACCACAGTATACCAGCAACCTGACTCCTTCCACTACAGCAACCAGCTCCATTGCCCAGTAAGGCGACAGCTCTCAAACTACACACAGTTGCTAATCTAGCTGAATAAGTCAAACAGCTCAGAAAAAACCAAGAGTGTGTGCCACAGTACCAGTCCAACTCCCTTGTCCAATGCCAGCCCCACCAGTTTAGGAGAGATTCCAGCACCGCAGTACGAGGGGGGGGGGATGGCAGAGTCACACAATTTTAGAGAGGTTGCCCCTCTAGACAGATACCTGCCCACCAGGCCAAATAAACACTAACCTCTGGAAATAAAGGGTGCTTGAAGTAGCTGTAACCATCACTAGATGTGGCCGAATATCGCAGGGAGGAAAAATTCAGATGGCAAGGTTAGAAAAGCATAACCCAGAGTCAGCCGCACAACTTCCCCTATAATCAGTAAGCCAGTTTGTTCCTCTCTGAACTCCTGTCCTCAGAAATACTGTGGTTGCCAAGCTTGGGAGAAAGTCAGGGCACCACTTTCCTTAGCTCAAAGAAAAAGAAACCACCACCAGGAATTATTTTCAAAGTTTAGACTGAAAAACTCTTGAGCTTACAATTGAAGCGGCAATACCAGACCAGCTACTTTCTTCCCGGGATGTCAGAAGGTGAACTAGTGTTTCTACTGGTAGACCCTGACTGCACCACAAACCTACTGTTCTGACACACTATTCATCAATTGAATAAGTAGGCTAAATGAAGCCTGCAAGACAGCGAGTTTCCTTGAATAAAACCTGACTGCTCACAGCTTCCTTTTCATGCCACTGTCAATGCCTGTCTCCAGCTCAAGGATGTAGAAGCAGAAATTACTTTAGTCATAAACAGCATCAAAGGTGATGCTATCCTTGGGATGCCTTTTATCACAGCCTAAAACTGGCACATGAGGTTTAATGAGTCAGCCATAGCTGTCGATGGGAAAGCTATGAGGTGTACAGATAAACACGGTAAACTATTGATTATTAGTTTTTAAATTCTTCGTCATACCAGCCTGTCTCCAGAGACGGATTTCTCCACTCAGTCTTTACCCATTACCCAAGATTGCGCTTCTTCTAATAAACAAAAAAAAAACTTCAGGCACGGGATAAGCTGAAAAAAAAATTCCACAGCTGTCAACAGGAGCAAGCTCGCAACTGAAGAGCAAATCATTGAGAAGTATGGAAGTCCTGCAGAGCAGTTTATGAAGCCCACAAACAGCGATGCTAGTGCCAACCATCAGGAGGTTGACCCATTGCTGGAATCGCCCACCCTTTGCACTGAATATTCTGCGGCACTTTCCGAGGCGGCACTCCCAATTAAATGGCCAACCGTGAGGCAGCTTAGCACATCACCATCTCATCCTGCGGGTTTCAGGTGTATGAGATCAGTGGTTCTGCTAACAGAACAGAAGACATATTGAAGCTACTCCTTTCCCCCATAAACACTCCTGTGGACCCCAAAGACTGAGTACCATGATCTTAGTTCTACAACGTGGTTGTGCAACGGCGTTTTACCACATGTGTGTGTTGAACAGCTGCTAACCCATATGGGTGTGGGTGAGAAAGAAGACTGCCCCCAGTTGAAACGTGCTCCGCCTGATCCTAGCCTGAAAAAAAAGACACCAAAGAACCAGTTTTGGTGAGATGCGAGCATCCCACAATTCAACTCATGGCAAACAGGGTCAGTGATACAATGGATTGCTATTTAGGAGTATCTTTGGAAGAAGTTGAAAAAGCAGAAATTCTGGCAGGATGCAATTACTGGATTTCTTACCCTGTTCCCAATTCTGCAGTTTCCCCTTCTGTGCTAGAAGCATTTCTCTTGCCACAAGCTCTCGCATCTCATTTGCAAGATATGGCATCTTTGGTGGTGCAACAGCCTAGTACACCACCCAATCATCCCTACAATTTGGAACAAGTGGGTCGAAAAGTTTATTTTCAAAAGCGTAGAGCACTTTAGAAACACATCCCTCCCCCTCTTTCCCCCAGCAGAACCTCAATCACTGGTGGCTGTATTTTTTCTGATGCGCAAACCAGTTGGTGAGTTGATGGGAGCACAACTACATAACTACAGGAGCCTTCAAGTTACTGTGGCCAAGCTACCTGCCATTATATTGAGAGAGATAAACAAAAAAAAGAAGTCAGTCAAAGTTTGGTGTGCAAGTTCATCAGTGACATGGTGTCCTGCACACCCTACCTCTTGCCAGTTACACGATGTTCTTTGCACCCCTCCCCCGTGACTCACAAGGTGTTTTTTGCTTCTCTCTCCTTGTCATTCAAACGGTTTAGCCTGCACCCTCTGTCAGTAGCAGCCTTCACCCTCCATCATTCACACATATTGTGAGCATCCGTAGTTGATCACGCTAACTGTGTGTACCTTCTCATCAGTCACACGGGTTATGTGCAGCCGCTTGTTTTCCTAATGAGATCCCTACCAACCTTTTTGCCTTGTCTCCTTATTTTAGCACCCATTTGACTAGTGGCCACTCTTTGATTTTTTGATTAGTTGCACACACAGTTCTGTTTATTTAATTTGTTTTTGGAGATGGATTTGCATAGGTCAGCTATTAGCTAGTAGTAAATGGAGTAGCTACAGTTGGCCTACATCAGTGGTTATTTATACAACACATTTTTATCGAAGGATAAGCTCACTGATTGGTGTGTCATTTTATGAAGTGCTCTGTTGGTTCGGTGCCGAATTACTAGTTACCCACACTGGCCAGTTCTGCTAATCTAGAATAATAAGAAGGGAAATCATCTTGGTTAGCGGTGCTTAGCGGTCAGGCCTTACTTAGCCAGCCCATGTGGAATGGCGTACTCAGGAGCGACCGCATTATTAACTCTTTTACTTTGTTTACCAGTTACTGTTCAGCCATTTTTAACTTGCCATTTATATACATATATTTTTTTTCAATTGCCTGATTTACATATTTTAGCACGTGTTTTTTTTTTTATATAAATATAGCTGCACTTCTTGAGTATGGCACAGCTTTTGAAACGTTTGTCTAAAGCATTTCCTTAGTTTGTTAAGCTTTGTATATTTGTATTTATATTTTAGCAAGTGCAAAACAAAACCAACAAAATCTTACACTATTGAAAGTAATATCAAATTAAAGAGGATTTTTTGCTGATTCTATTGATACAAAGTTTGTTCCCATAGCTACTATTTTGAAACTTTCAATTTTTTTTTTTAAATGTTTTCTTAGCTGAAAATATATTGCATTCCTGTCTTGACCGCAAACCACAAAAATGTTCGTTCATTCGTAGCACGGTCTGTTGTACCATATATAGCTATATATAAACGCTTATTATTATATTACCACAATCTACTAATGATGATGCACAAATAATTGTTATAAGAATAATAATACTATCAGCAGATTATCAACTACCATTATTAGCTAGAGTTTTTTGTTTCACATTTCTTTGACTAATATTATTATGCAGAGATAAGACAAGAAAAAAAAATTAGAAAAATATTGTGACTTTCATAAATCAATGAATATTGTTTATAATAAAACTATTATTTAATATTAATTACTATTAAATACTACTACTAATATTCAAATTCAGAGGTGGTTAAAAAAGCGTTTTTAACCAAACTAGTTTTATTATAAACTACAAACGAAAACAAAACACGTAAAATGTAGATGCTCAGAGTCATTCGGTCAGTCAATCAGCAATGAGTCCAGCAATGATTGTAATAATGTAGCCAGAGTTTCTTGTTTTATATAATCATTAGAGGGGGAGTTCCGTGGCCTGCACTGTGTTACTACATTACAATACAGAATATCACGCTGTAGCCTATTGACGATTGAAAACAGATTTTTGGCTGTTTTCTGAAAAACCTGTCAGATTGTAAACATCAGTTACAAAATTACCAAAAAATAATGTACCAACTCTTAGAAAACATATTTTTGAATAACTCAATGACATTTATATTGCAGGATGACATTTCAGTACTTGACAGATTTTTGATAAAGTTTTAGATGTTTGAGCTCAAATTGCGACATTCACAGTGAATCTTGAATGTTTCGCTATTGGCCAGATACAGAAAGATGATTTGCTACCTGGTGATGGATGATCTTACTTTTGTAACAGGAACCTTAGTTAAAAAAATATTCAATTTTTCCTGAAAAGAGTTGGTCAACATTGCGTTGGACGCTTTCATATACTGATGAACTTGGCCGGTCACGTGGTACACTACAATACTTTTTGAACTTGCTATCTATTTTTAATCCTAGGGTATAAGGGAAGATATACTTGTGGTGACATTATAACTGATCTTATTGGTCACACAGCTGCGATTCTGATAATTGCTGATAGAATCCGACTCAGACTTGATTTCAAAACTCTCAGAAAGTGTTTATAATAGGCAGCAGTGAGCATCATGCTGTCGGTGCAATCTCTAACAGTGTTCAGTAATGCTGTTGGTAAAAACCTTCGCAATATGTCAGGAAGGAATACATAAGAATATGTCAGTAAAAGACTAAAAGTTACACAGTAACAACTTAATGGAGAATAAAAGTGGTGAGGTCGACTACAGAATGCTTATTGGCCTATATAATGGCTCAAAAACTGATTGTGTTAGTGACATCTGCTAATGTTTGTAAATATATTGTAGCGGATTTTGGGGGTTGCAAATCACTAGCTGAGGTTGATAGCGTGCTGCCACCAGTTGTTAGTTTAACCTGTTACAACAACAAGGTCGGTGAAGTACCGAACGAATGCAAGACAGAGTATCTCTACTCTACAACCAACAGGAGCCCTCGGCTAAGAAGCAAAACTCAGTGCTGTTGAGTACATATGCATTTATTCCTCCAGAATAAAACGAGTTAGTAAAAGGCACATTACAACTGACAACTACAGACAAAGTTCTGCCTTTTATATGCGATGCACAGGAAGTGACTAGCCAATCACGCAACAATATTGCAACATGCACCAATGAATATGAGTATATAAATACGTAGCGAATAAGATTAACAATATGGGCTGAAAAGTATTAAGCGCCCTGTAGTAGTAGGTGGAGCTGGAGGCTAATGCACCAATCACAGTCATTCCTTTGGTCTTGGTCTTTCTGGCTTTAGCACTCCTTGTTTCGTAAGGGTTAGGGGTGGAAATCTCCTGTAGATGGCTTCCTATTTCTCCCAGGCTTGTTCTGAGTCCTAAGGCTACATCGACTTGCTTTCTGCCGGCCCCGTGAAGTTGATATAGCTGCATACAGGGTTGGTATAGGTTGGTATAGGTTGGCATAGCTCCTTACAAGGTCGATATAGACATAAGTTTAGTTCTAGTCTATTCGGTATCATCGTTTCTAGTCATTCTGGCCATCCAATGGCTATTATAAGGATGCCAGAATGTGGTACAACGTGTGCGCAGACTTAGTAAACACTAAAATCCACCACAATATTTATAGAAAACTTTCAGTTTTCAATGCTTTTGCTGCATATATTGTGATTGGTAACTATTTTAATTATAGCCAAGGCGTTTGTCTGCTAAAATTATGAAAACCAGCCAATTTGTACTGTCTAGAAAAGCTTTTTGGAACTTGCTCTGAGTTGACTTTATTCTGAAAATTAAACACAAAATAAAGCTATAAAGTTTATAATTTTAGTTTTTTCCTCATTCTGTTCACTACTGCATGATTTTGGAAGCATTAGGGTAGAGCTCGGAAATCAGAAAATGGGAAACCCAAGATTTTGTAAATTAGGATAAGGGTTCGGACATTCGGTGATACTGACAGCCCTGGGAGAACAAACAACTTCAAGAATTTGTGTCTGCTGTTTAGCTGTAAGGTTTTCAAGTTGGAGAAAGCTGTTGTGGAATTTTTGGTAGCTAGCAAACGTCGTGAAACAGCTTTGTAGTTAATTATGGCTGCTTAAGTGAAAATGTTAAAGGGCCTTTTACACTGAAGCATAAAGTTCGGACAGACTAAGAAATAAACATAACTGGGAAAGGACTTCTACGTTGTTGCCTGACTTCTCCCTTGGCAATAAATGATTCTATACACTTGGAGACTTACCCTGACTCTGGATACCCCTAACCCAATTACATACTATTATATTGACCTTGTATAGCACGCTGAAGAAGAAACAGTGTTTCAGACAGCTCACAACAAGCTAGGAGTGCTGGAAGCCACCAGCTGAAGTACTGGGGACAACGCCGCCAAGTGCCCAAAAGAGGCTATTCAAGGCATTGTGTGACTCCTTGCCCTTGCACTCTTCAAAACATCCAAGAAAAGGAGAAACAGAGTAATTTGTTTTAAATATTTCTCAGAAGTGGCTAACAGCGAGTGAAAGAAGGATGATGTGACATAACCTCCATTTGAGTAAACTACTAATTGGGAATGCCATTGACTGTGGCTGTTTCAAAAAAATAAACTCAGTATCTGTATTGAAACTCATTTTCGTATCACTGCAATTCATTTCAGAGCTAAACTCACCAGCTTTTTTAAGTTTCACAAAAACAAGTTTGCAAGAGCAATCAGATGACTTTAATCAACAAGTACGCAGTTGAGAAGAAAAGTGCTGGACAGGTTTAGTTTCTTTATAAGAAATGGTTATAACTATGTAGCGGATTTTTATGTCTCATTACCTCCCGCTAGGGGGTTGTCACTGCACAGATTGCCCAGCTGCCAGCACAAATATACAGCCAGCCTTGTTAGGCCTGACAAACAACGGAATACCTCAACCAAGAGGTGACCCCGTGCCGGGACGGCTCAAACAACTTGATCTAAAGCGAGCAATCGACTTTAGCAACGGTAACCAGCCCTCAGCTCAGACATATTCACTCGGTGCTTTCAAGTGATATATAATAACCTTTAATCATGACCCGAATACAAGGTGGCAATCCAATGCAAGGCTGAGAGGTAATGCCCATGCCATGTCATGTCAGGTAATAGAAAATGCTCTACCTTTTATAGGCAAAGTTACCGATAGCACTTTGGAAACTGTCCATCATGCACAGGAAGCATGCTAGAAAGTTATATAACACATATAAAACAGTATTATCCAGTAGGGTATGAGTAAGTAAGGTAAAGTAAATTGGCCATCAGAAGTAGGGGGTGGAGCCTATGCCTAGCTCTCCAGTAATAGATGGAAGTTTCCTTTGGTAGGTTCCTCGGTCTTTCACAACCCTTTGGTCCATCTTTCTTAACATCTAAGGTTAGCCAGCTCCTGGATGAAGTCTCTGGAGGTTCTGGAGCCAGATTTGCTCCCTCAGGCTATGACAGCGATCTTGGTACCAACCCGGGATAGCTACCCAGGGTCCGGTAGTGAATACTCAGTGCCGGTATGATTTATTATTACTGTATATTGCTCAAACAGAGCAATATGTTTTTTACAACAGAACCCGGTCTTTGTCTATTGTATCTAAGGGAGGCATGCCTGTGGTGGCCACCATCAGGGAGGACCTCTACACAGTAGTGTTCACTGTTAGTGTTCAGTAAAATCCACTACAACTAGGGACATTTACTACCAGTCCAACTTGCTATATTTGAGGTGGCAGGGCGAACTGGCAATCGAACTCTTACACATTTAGGCTACTGCAGGAGATAAAAGAAATGAAGGTGGATGAAGCGAATGAGAGAGGTAAGAAGATGGAGATTTCACCACAAAACTTCACCATTCTCACACCACAGTCTGTACAAATGGTCTGAAATCTCATTTATCTTGGTGATGACATCATGAAAGTAACAATGGAGGCCAAGCATCGTTTTATGGAACAGATCAAGAAACACGATAAAGGGTAGACTGACGCACTCTTTAATCTTGATCCCAATTCTTCCATTGCTAGAGCTGTAAGGCACTTGAATAATGCAACAGTAAAGTTTAAGAGTGCTACATGGGCTATGCAATTGCCAAAAACTCTGTAATGGAAACAGGGTCAAGCCAGCAGGAATTGGTCCAACAGTTGATGGAAATAGGGCACTGAGGAAGTATAGAAAATTCTTATACTGATTAAAAGAGCATATACCAGCAAGAACGCCTTCCGCAAAGAACAGAGGCCAAATACTCTAATAGTTGTGAAGTCACTATTCCCTTACTGCTTCATTTGTCATATCTAACCCTTCTGCCTGCTTCATCTTAACTAGGCTACACTAGACCATTCAAAAGGGAATCAGAATGCCCAGTCATCAGACCCTCTTGATCAAAGCAGAAAGGACTTATAAAATACGTATAACATCCGATTGACCAATTGATGCTCACCTGCTCCAATTAAAATTTTTATATCAAGCTAGCTACTGACTGCTTGAATTTTAAGGAAGGTACCACAATGTTGGTGGTTATCAACAACGTATGCACCACCAGGCTGCTTTTCCAATAAGCTTTACACTAACCGCTCACAGCTACTAAAGCAACGCTGTATGAAATTGGTTACAGTGGTTTTTTAGTAAAATGAACCAATCTACTTATTTGGCCCTATCTGGTTCATAGATTGAAAAAAAAGGTTGTCTTCATAGTTAGCCAACTACCTGAGGACAACAAAAACTCAAGAGCAGTGTTAATGAAAAGGAACTGTAAAATATTGGCAATGATGTACCAGCACTAATTACCCAGGTTTAAATCATCAAAAGATACCACCCTTTCCCTTAACACTGAGAGAACCTTCCTCTACAGTGTTGCCAGGGCCTATTATTACCTTTTAAGAATTATTGAAGGGAATGCAACTGTCTCCCATTGGTTGATAGACAAAACAAGTGTTGAGACATTGCATGAATTCCAAAAATTTACCTTTACCTCTAACGTGCAAAAAAAACTTGTGTAAGTACATTTGTTTGTATCCTGAGAGGTACGTACATGATGTATGAAAAACACTAAATCAATGATTTTCGGTTTCTTAACATTCTAGGTCAGCTGACAAAACTGTGAGTTCTAGGAAAAACAAAATATATTCTAGCTCAGTTAAAAGTGTAGGCAGTTGTTTTGGGCTTGTTGGTCTTCTCTTCTGCCTGTGATCATAAACTGGTCACCTACCAATCTGCTGATGTATGGAACTTGCTAACTGTGGGGCTGCGGTTGATAGCCTCAACATCAAGATTCAAAGCGGCCTTAAGGCAGCACCTGCTTGATTCAATGTAGTGACTTTTTTGTTTCTGTATATTGCTTTCTAGCTATTAACTTGGTCAAGCGCTTCAATCAGCTACGCTACTGCGCACATGGACCGTCATCACTACTCAATTATTCACCGTTTTCTTTTTGTAAAAACTCGGGATAAAAATAAAAACCAACAGCAACAACAGCCAACAAGCCTTGTGATACAGCGATAGTGCACAACAGTTATGTAGGTGAAGCTGTGAAAAAATACTTCACCACATTTTTTATGGGCCTGTTTCAAAGTAACTCATACATAGATGTAGTAAAACTTGAAATATTTATTCTTGCAGTGAATAATTGCAATATTAAATGTGCAAAAGAGTGTCAAAAGTTTTGGTTTAGCATCATACATACTTTCAGGCATATCAGTGATGACACCTGGAAGACTCTGGAACCGTATGTAAAAAATGACCTTCTTCTCAGTTATTGCGTCATGAGAATGAAGAATGATGAAGAATTTGGGACATTTCTTGCTGAAACCAGCCTACAAACTTGTAAACATAGATTGGATGCAATTTTGTACAGATGCATAAAGCGAGAAAATCCCAACTTCAACTTCTATTGGGTAAAATATATGAATGAAATTCACTCCATGAATTTTTGAAATTTTTTGTCCACTTCTAAATTTTTTGATCAGCTAGTAAAAATATTTAAACTGCTTTGTGTATCATTTTACATAAAAAAGAAAAAAAAGATAATTCAAAATAATTCCAAGATTGTTTTTGAAGTCTATAAAATTAACAATGTAGTTTTTACATTATAGGTTTTGTGATTTAGCCATGCAAAATGTTGGTTTGATGTAAAATGAGCCATTTTCTACAACGCATCTGATAGCTTATCTGCAAAATTGTTTTCTGAAAGCAATCATCAATGCTTTGTTGCTATTTTCGAGACAGATGATTTTACAATCCCCCCAAAAAAGTACCTAATATGTATCTAGTTCTTTTTATTTTCATGTCGTATGTTGACAGGGAAAGAAGGAATCAATTAAAGACATCTTGAAAATTTTGCGAGCTGCTCAAAACTCTCCACTCAGGTAAACTATCACATTGCTCTCTAGGTATGGTAATTCTTTCACGGGTCACTCTTGACCTGACTATCTTTCTCCAGAGGTGATACTTGGCTGGCATTGCTTCAGATAAAGCACACAAACTTTAATTAGCAGCTCAAAAACAGAGGGAGCCAAAAGCTTAGATGCAACAGCCAGAGTTTCAATGTAATGAACACCATACTTTCACAAATGCACCGAATGCTACTTTCTAGTGAGGCAGTCAACAAGAGTAGTATTCCAAGTAGCACAAATGAAAGAGTATACAAAAGAGAAGAAATGCAGTAAAATACCACGCTTCATAGGCTGTTTTACTGGAAGTTGCTGCCGTAGTTCAAGGCATATCGAATCATGTAAACAGAAATAATTACTTGACCATAGACCACACTGATTATATAAAGACAGACTAATTATACCAAGAGCACAAAGATATATATATCAAACCCCTAAAGTTGAAGTATGAAGTCAATAACCAATCATCAGTAAGCTGGCTTCTGACTCACTTACAAAATCCTATGTCATTGGGCATCCTGAGTTTTGCCGGTCATGAACTCTGTTGGTTGGGAAGTCCCAGTTAAGTGTCCGTCAAGACCCTTAGTCTGTCTTTAGATAGAAGGCTTTGGGGCCCCTTTTGATGCTGGCCTAACAGATCGTCCATGATTATGCATACTATGTACTACCTTTTGCTGGGCAATTAGAAATGCTACAGTACTTGTAGCAGGTGACGAGTTCACCCCTGCACCCTGTGCTAAAACCAAGCATATCTCTCTGATCGATGGTTTGCAGTCAGAGGCTTCTATGGGGTTGAATAACAACGGATCGCTGATGCTGAAAAATACATTCAACCAATATTACATTTCTCACTAATTTCCTCATTGAATTTAGCGAAAAATTCGCCGGTATGGAAGTCGCTTAACCTTAGCCAATCGATGGATGTTCAGGCTGCAACCATATTTATCGAGACTTACTAAATGTAAGCATTTAATTTTTGGTTCATTCTGCAGACTAAACGTGCTGCCCAACACTGGAACTGAATTCAATCAAGGACAAAAAATATGGCTGTCTCAGTTTGAGTATTTTTCTCCATTCTTTAGTTTCTGTGGGGCTTTTGATGAAAGGGATGTTACATGTAGTTTAGAGTCGAAGTAGAATGTGTGCAATATGGGATAATGGGAGGGGGAGCAAATATATAAATGTGCAGGTGTAACTAGTGGGTGAGAATGCAAAAAAGCGAGTGATTAAGGGCAAAAGGGTGAAACTACTGCAATAGAGAGGTAAAATAACTAACAAATCCTACTCAAATCTATAACAAAGCGTGGAAACATAATTGAAGTCTTGCATTTAGAGTTCTGGATATTAATAGATCATTAAAATTAAGTACAATGGTGATTGATCAATTGTTTGATTTTGAAAATCAATGATGAAACTCATAAATGCTGTTCTTGAAGCATGGCTTGGTAACATTTTTGTTTTTCAGCCAAGTGGGAATTCGCCACCCAAGAATTCCCTGGTTCACTGATGAATTGCTACGAAGTACATCAATAGAGCTGAATAGAGCGACGTTTGTAAAATGGACCAGCATTGAGGATGTTTTGCATCTCTGTATGCTGTTGGTGTCACAATATCAAGCAAGTTCTACCAACCCTGCAGAAACTTCTTCCGTAATAAACTGGACAATAACTGCACTTTGGAAGTTTGTGGAGGATCATCCAACCAAAGATTCTCTCGGAGCCTTGCTATCCCATTTTAGTAAGACTTTAGATTTAAATAGCAGCCAGCTTCATGTCACACCATTGAACTAGAGACTCATTTTGAGTATTGATAGTATTCTCATGAATCATATTGGTCTTTCATGCTCTTGATAATGATTTGATCATCAATTAAAAAAAATAAATTTATGGTAAACATATATATGAGCCAGACTGATTGGAGGTGCTATAATACGAAAGTGAAAATAGATTTGTGGTAGGATCTCTTGCCTGTAACTTAACAAAATTTTGACTGTTTTTTGTATGTAATGAGTGGTTTTGCATAAATAAGGAAAATAATATTTGAAATGACTGAAATGAGCAGTTAAAACGTTTATCACACAGTCAAAGCTTCATATACTAAAGAGATATAACAAGTTAGAAAGGGGAACCTTTTCATTTAATAGAATATTTAACTAGTCAGTATGTTCTTTTTAACTTGCAGGTGGATGGAAACCAGATGAATCTAAAACTCTTGCGGTATGTTAGAACGTTATTTGTAGCTTTGTTGAAGTAACTGTTACCTTTTTAAAATGTTTCGAGCAAAAGAATGCAAGTAGTGCTACATATCTCCTGGGTGCGATATGAATCCGTTTAGTTTCTTCCATATTTTATTTGAATGATCCAGCATGGCTCAAATTATTTCTAAAAATCATTTGTTTCATTTGATAAAGTTTATTTAAATCAACTTTCAATTACGAATAAGCCTTACTAATGGACTCATCAAATATATGTGATGGAATAGCTTTGCAAACGCTGCTAATTCTTTAATCTTTTTAGCAGTCTTACTCTTCCTTCATAACCGCCTTTGAGCTCTCCTCTGGACTGCTACTCACTACCTATCTCAGTCTCTAAAATACCTCTAAACAATATTTCGTAACCCCCTTTTTATATATGGTGTTACATTCAAATTTAAAAGCAATCACAGCCCATTACTGTGTTTGCAACGGGACTAACAGAAATATTTTACTTGAAAACCAACCCCAGATGTTAAATTTATCGAACTTACCCTTGAAGAACCTGTAAACCCTTTGCCTTATCAGGAATTACCCTTTCTCCTTTCAAACACTTAATAAAAGTAAGGAAATAAGAAAAACTGCTCCAAACTAGGAGCTGTCCTCTCTTGCCTGTTTGAAAAATAGTTTGCACCTAAAGAACAAGAAAACCCAATTCTTCAAGAAAATTTAACATAAAGGTTCAGTTTTTAGACTTTGCTACTTTCCTAGAAACAGAATGTATTTCGTTGTTTGAACTGCTATTGAGAGTGTTGCTTGCATTGTTTTATGTATACTTTAACTTCATCGTGTGCACACTTTGTTGAATATATATTTCGATGACTGCCCATCTAGTTAAGTTTCCATCAGATTTTGGCTTGTACAGGGTGTTTTATATTTAGCTGCAGGGTACAGTCAAATCTCAGTATTGTTTGCACACCTACTTCTTGGGAGGTTGTCTTTCAACAAAATAAACATGCCACAGTAATTCCTGTACTGTTACATATCTTGGCATTAATTGCAGCATCATTTATATGATGGCAGTTTTTACCCGCAACACGTTTTAAAGGCTTTCTTTAATTTCGTTCCTGCAGATAACTGTGAAAAACTAATGCCAGTACTAAATTTTTCTGTAGCTCTGACTCGCAGGTAATCTCAAAGACAAAAATCAGGACAACAGACAACATAACTAAAAGAATCTGCACTTCATTTTTCTGTTTATACTCCGCAGTTTCCACCATCAATTGATGGTGGAAACTTTATACTCCGCAGTTTCCACCATCAATTGATGGTGGAAACTTTATACTCCGCAGTTTCCACCATCAATTGATGGTGGAAACTGCGGAGTATAAACAGAAAATTGAAGTGCAGATTCTTCTAATTATGTTGTCTGTTGTCTCTTTCACTATACTATGTCTCGTGGAAATAAAAGACCACCACATATTTTTGAGGTCATGCAGATCATTTTCATAACAAGTTGCTGAAGCCTGCATTTGATAACTAGACTAAACTGAAAGGAAAATTCGATGACTGAGGAAGTCATTTTAGTTGTAGCAAAAATGAGTGAGTACATAGTTGATACCTTTATTTACATAGATGTGGGACAAGTTGTCACAACTCTTTCAAGGGGATAATCGCTTGCACACGATTTGGAATGCTGAATGGAAGAAGCGTTTTTCTGCGATATTATATCAGGTATTCAGCATAGAAATTTGATTCTGGTTTCCTTTTGTTCATAAACTTTGCTTGGTTTGTGTTTGCCTGAAATTGGTCACCGTAATAAGCAATAAAGGAAAAGAAGAATTTCGTAATTTGTAAATAACACCTGTAAATTATGAACAAACATTTTTGCTATTGATACAAGTTCCTTGTGCTGCTGTGGGCAAATGCCAAGTTTTTGCAACTTGCATTTCCAAAAGATTCTACTATGATATAGTTTTAAGAGTCACATGTATATTCTCAAAAAGATTTTTGTCGAAGATCCTGCGGCGTTTGGTGCTTGTTAATCAGTTTTATTATTGTCTTGGAAATTTCAAAAGTAGTTTGAAAGATGAAGCTACAAATTGTAGGTGGGGTTAGTGGCACCAACAGATGGTTCGATTTTACTTCAAACAAGAGAGATATAAAAAGAAAATCGTTAAATGCATTTAATGCAATACATTGTTCAATATATGCATCTAGGTGGAGGAGAAAAAAATTGCTGATAGCATAAAAGAAACCAATGGACAGGAGTATGCTTATGCCTGTGCAGGTTATATGCTAACTGAGCAACGCTGGAAGAAGGTGCAAAATCAACTCTGTATTCTTTTTTTTAATTGGCTTCAGATTCAGATGTCAAATAAACATTTTGCAGCATCTGAAAACATATTCTTTTGACATGTAAATCTGCTTGATATGTTTGGTAAGCAAACTCCGAAATAAGTTTGGAGTTTCTGCAAGCGTTATTTTCTATTACTTTACCCGCTGGATACAGCACAAGAGTTTGTTTAGAGTTTTTTCATTTGTTTGCAGTATGAATCCACTGCCAAGAAACTGATGCCATTCATTGACCTCCACATCGTAAAAGGTTGGGACGAATGCACGGAGGGGTCTAATCTTGAAGTAACACTGAAGATGTTAGAAAACCACCAGGAGTTCATAGATATCAATGCATTTGCAGGTAAGTATCTTTGAGTACTTTGCATGAAATCTTTTGAACCATTAACAATTTGGTTTTCTTTTAGAAACGAAGGACCCGCCAGAGACCCAGGGGGGTCCAGTAACTTTCATTTTGGCATTGTTTCAGTCACAAGGTGTAGCTAATGCAAAGGTTCTTGAGATACGTTTGAGTAATAATTGGCTGACCCATTTTTACTTTTACATTAGTAACAGTGTCACAGGACGTCTGCACACCTTTTACTCTGTTGGTATTGATTTTGTGCTGATTTTTTTTACTCTTGCAGAGCAGTTTGCTGCAATAATGCCAAACACCTTTAGACATTTGTAGTGGTGTTTTTCCCACTGTGCTTTCCCAGTGCCTGCTGTCTTTTGATAAAAATTGCAAATGTAAGAATATTTCGCCCAAAATTTCCCCCATTATTTTTTGTCTGTATATTTTGAAAGTTTTAGTTCAGTGTTTAATAATACAAGTTGGCATTTACCAATTTGCAAAGGTGTAGGAGTTGACTCACGTGATTATTGCTAATTGGGCTTACATTTTACTATTAAAAATGTAAATCAATCTATTGGATTGTTAGGCTAATGAATAAATCTTGGAGTAACTTCTGTTTTTTACCACCAATTTATGGACCTTAGTTCATGTTGAAACACTCTTGATCTATCAATAAAAAGCTCAGCAGCTTGTCACCTAGCTCCACCTCTGTTCTTTTCTCCTCTGACATGGAGTAGCACCCAACAGTTGACAATATAATGCTATCTAAATGCCATCTCCCTTGAGAACCCAAGTCTGCAACAAATTACTCTATATTCTACTGAGAAACAACATGTTATGGCTTAGTATATACACAACACCAAGCGTCCAGCGTGGAAAAGAGGCCCTAGCATAGGAAGAATTTGTGCCAATCTTTTGGAAGTTGGTGACACTCATGCAGACACCCGCTACCAGAGCATGACAGAGCGGTGATAGGTGAGCATAGGTGAGCAGAGCACATGCTCTGCGCACGTACATTATTGCAGAAAAAGAGGTAAATGCCATGGCACCCGTGCAGTTGCCAGACTGGCCCTGCAGCTAACAATACCGTCTCTGCAGCTTTCGGTACCGGAACTACAGTGACCTTCACTGGCCCTGAAGGTTTCAATACCGGTGCTGCAGTGACTTTTTCCAGCCTCGTAGGGACCCTCATTGGCTTTACAATGCTATACCAGGTCAGTAACAAGATAGCCACCATTGCAAGAGTCACAGAAGTAGCCAAAGTTGCTTCAGCAGGACAGATCTAGGACCTATTTACCTTTAAATCTCACCAATCATAGACCTGAGGCTGCTAAATACCGTGAATTTTACCGGTAGTTTGTTAACCTTGCCACAAGGCACCATATATACTTAATCTGTTGTACCTGTACTGTGTTGATTGGGTTGTTGCACCTCTTATGATGTTTGTTAGTTATATCATGATGATGTAATCAACTTCCTGCCAACCAGCCTGTAAACGGCTGGCTTTCTGTATGATCAATGGCACTTATGTACTACTGCTACAGCTGTTAACTTCTCTAGGCGATTGCCTCCCTAGAGCATGGATGCGTGGACAATAAAAGTGTTTATTACTTGAACTCTGTATAATTTGTCTGAGCAGTGGGCTGATTAGCTGTGAAGTTGTGAGAAACTTCCCCATTGCACCTTGCAGGTCTGATTGACCCTGTGGCACTTCTTGGAGAGAGGTGTTGTTTCGCTATGCCAAGAGCTGCTCGCTGTGGACATTTGTTTGTTAGTGGACAGTAGTGGGAGCCGTATTGGTACAGTTTGCTACATATTTGTCTGATATAAACCAAACTCAAATAACATATGATACACTCTTCGTTTGACTAATATCTTCAATTTTACTAGAAATAATGCTGAGATTTCTCAGCCAAGGGTTGTACTATAGTTGTTAATGACAAGAGTAGTTTTTCTGTTCAGCGAGCTCCTGGACTACTCCTGCTAACTTGATGGAGGCTCCCGAATAGAGAAAGATTACTACTCAGAGCTTGAGTCAGCAAGTTTCCACATTAACAGTAATTTATTGTGTTGGTGGAGCATTGTAGACTTTCTGCATAACAATCGGCAATCAACAGAAATACCAAATTATTAGGTTTTCTTTTTAAGTCTTTACAGTTTCTGATCAACTTCTGGTTGCCAAAGAAAAATATTTGCAGGTTTTTTGCTACTCTGTAGCCTTTAAAGTGAAAATCAGTATCATGTATGTTTTCTTGTTTCTTCTCCAAGGATAGTCAAAGCGTGTTTTCTAACGCTCCCTGCAAATTGTGTGCTCTAGTAATTTTTTTAATTTTTTGCAAATTCCAACATACCATTTACAAGGTTTAATTGATGAAATTATTTAGTCAATCTCGTGCAATTACTTCCTTTTCATGGGTATCTAGAAAACATCAAATGTTTTTAAAATTATAATTTTACTAGCAAAATGTTTCTCCGGCATTAACACAAGTTTAATGCTGCAAAGCTCTTGAAAAATTGGTTAAATGCAACTCAATATGGTATTTCAAAAAGCAGTTCTTTTTGTAAACACTTATTGTTACATGGATACGGGGAAAACATGCTTCAGCAACCCAACAGTATTTTGTAAAATTCCTTGTTATTGACATCCACTAACATTGTGGATGATCTAGGTAGTAGAGAAACAAAAAGCACACTCCTTTAATGCTTCTCAAAGGCTACAATAATGGATGGGGTGGCAGAATGGAGCTTTCGATTTGAGCTCTTTTCCTAAGAATGATTATTGAGAGAAGTGTTGGTAACTGGAGAGAAAAAGGCCAGAAAGAAAGTAAAAGACAACTCGAACCTACATCTGGCATGCAGCTCATACGCCACCTCATATATCACAGTCTTCTTGGGCCTCCCTCGGGAGCAGAGAAGTATGCATAAGAGGCGACCTTAGTTCTTTTTTAATCTTCACATGCTTGCTAGCTTTGTGTATTGCCACGGATGTATAGCCAAGAGCAAACTGAAGAAGGAGCCAATGTGTAAGGCTTGGGATCAATATACAGCATGATTCATGGATGTATAGAAACTAGATCCTCAAGCTATCACAGTCAAACATTGGACACATGACTATGATTTGTTGTTTGTGAGTCATCCTTTTAACTTTTTGTATGAGAGGCCAAACAGTTGGTGCTGTCAAAGAGAAGTTAGTTGGGCAGGAACTTACTTAAACTATTTGCAGTACTTTATATTTTTCTCTGTTGCAAGCAATATAAAAGATTATTAAACTTGAAATAACTCTAGTTGTCTTGTAGTGTTTTTCTGTTAACACCACCGACACAACGGCCTCCATGTACTACTGACTTTAGCAACTGGTGCAAAAGACCACTTCCAGGCAACGATACAACTGTTTCTCTTAATAATTATTTATTAGACACATTCTATTTAGCAATATACAAGTACTCTAAGCAATCCACAAGTACTCTAAGCAATCCACAAGTACTCTAAGCAATCCACAAGTACTCTAAGCAATCCACAAGTACTCTAAGCAATCCACAAGTACTCTAAGCAACCCACAAGTACTCTAAGCAAACCACAAGTACTCTAAGCAATCCACAAGTACTCTAAGCAAACCACAAGTACTCTAAGCAATCCACAAGTACTCTAAACAATCCACAAGTACTCTAAGCAATCCACAAGTACTCTAAGCAATCCACAAGTACTCTAAGCAATCCACAAGTACTCTAAGCAATCCACAAGTACTCTAAGCAACCCATAAGTACTCTGAGCAATCCATAAGTACTCTAAGCAATCCACAAAACTTCTGCCTTCCTGATCTTCAGCAATTCCTTTTATGGAAAGCAATCAGGCAGGCACCCTTCCTTATTAGGTCGAGCCAATCTCACAAAGTATTACAATATAATAGCCAATTGTTTCCAACAATACAAAAATATACACAAAGTTAATCAATAAGAGTAGCGCACACATGGCACATCATTTAATAAGTCCAATGCTCCTTTTTCTTTAGCCTGTGTTCTTCTTCAGTGCTCTCATCACCTTGTGTGGCTTTAGCAGGCTCCTATGTTTATCATCAGCTCAGGCTTCTCTTGGCGGCCATTTATCTCAGGCTCACTCGGTATAGACCGCCATTTATCACAGGCTCACTCGGTATAGCGTGTATACTGAGCATACATGATGAATAAATGATTTACTTTGACTTCTGATATTTAGGGTTACCTCTAGTCAAGGGGAAGGAGTTATTTCACACTCTTTCAGGGGTAACAAGGGGTGCAGGGTAGGGGGTTGAGAGGGGAAGGGGCTGGGGGTCACTGGATCTACACAAATCTCCGACAGTGTGAACGGCGAGCTCTATCACATTGGTCAGTAGCTAGGGAATAATGGCTGCTTAATCAGCTCAATTACAAATGTTAACTTACTTGTGAGGAGCGTAGAAAGAAAGCAGGTTGTTGCTTCGGGTCTGAATTAGTGTCTAATAAGTGAGAAATTGATCCCCAATAATCCATTGAATAAAAAACGACTACCTAATTTTCGGCAGCTGTTGTTTATTCACATGATTCAACAACTTGATGGTAAATATACTTTGTTGGTGATTTTAGATAAACATGCCATGACACCAGCAAGTGTTAACATTATCCAAAGCATAAAGTCGGCCACCTGTAACTTGATGAAGAGCATTTGTGTAGGAACATGTACACTAGGGGACTTTCGCCGTCTACAAGCTAAAGCTAAAGATTTTGTCGAGTATCTGCAACAGGTGATTCCATGGCAACACATCCCATTTCGTGATGAAATACACAAAAGAATGCTGGAGATCAAAGTTCATGAACAGTTTGTTGAGCACCTGCCCAAGGAATGGTGCAAAGGTATGAGGGGGTAATCAAAATATGGGCAATTTAAATAGCTTACAATCTTTGACACTTTTTTATATTTTGCTTTAAATATCTCATTTAAATAAAAGATAACCTACATTTTGTTTAAAATCAAGTGATAGAAAAAAACTTTGCACTGTCAAATAATATTCGCATACACATAATTAGCGATGATTGCTTTCTTTGAAAATTATGCTGAAACCTTTTATTGAAAAAATTTGTTTGAGATTAAATGATGATTGCCAATTCACAAGTTTCTAGTTATAGGCAACCAACTAACTTACAAAAGTTGTTGTACCTACCAATGTATCATAAAGCTACTTGTGAGATTGAGTTTACAATAAGTGTGTGAGTAAGCAAATACAACAACAAAATGTGCAATGGAGCACAGGAGCAACTTATAGTCGGACAGCACTGATAACCCTTTTGTCCAAAGAGACTATAAAATGCTTAGAACAATCCCGACTTGCTGAGAGCGCAAATCGATGAATTTTAATTAGGCCATGGCATAGCACAATAGATTTTCCAGGCTAACTTGGAACTACAACAGCATCAGCCTTAAAACCGATACAATTGCGTTCTTTTATGCACATGCTATATTCAACAGTTTATTTCTGGTTTTTGGAAATATGACAATGTTGAAGCTTTAATAAAGCCCACACTTCAGTTCTACCCTGACCAGAAGCCTCACTGATCACAGCTGTTGAGGTTTTTTATATACCAACAATTTATCTACAGTTTTATAATCAGTTCACAAAATTATATGTAATGATTAATGAAACATAAATGCTAGCCACAGCTTATCACCAACTTGCAATATGGTTCAAACATCACTGAAAACAGCATCAATAATATCAACAGTCGAGTTTGCTTTTAAACAATATTCTTGTACATTACTAAAAAGGTCGCTTCTTGCACTCACCACCTTAATAGCATTGTATTATAGCAAAACTTTTTTTCATTTCTCAGACCCAACCAAAAACAAGATTTTCACAGTTTTGCAGTTTTATGTCAACATCAAAAAGCCAGTTTCTTCATTGGATGATTTGCTAGCTGTTTATATTGATTCGTATAGTAAAGAAACTATCAATCAAACTTATTAATCAAAACTCTGTCAACCACCTAGTTTTCAAATATTGTCAGTTAAATAACTTGGAATAGTTTTAATTAAACTATAGTATGACATTTTCAATCGGTGTAGCTGAATCCTAACATAAATAAGCTAAAAAAAAGCAACAGCTATAACTGATTGCTTTCGTCAACCAGCTAATTCTCTTTACAAAATCAGCGCTAAAATTGAGCTGATATAAAACTTTTGTAGAGCTGACTACTCTCGATGCCGATGTTGAGCTACAAGTCATAGCCACTGATAGCCAAGTTGCACAACATTACAGCAAGTACAAAGAGTGTGCTTATTTCAAGTTGACTTTGGAAGAAGTGCTGAAGAGTAGGCAGCCACTAATGAAAGCAATAGAAAGTGCTTTTGTTTCAACAAGCAATCTACTTGAAGCCATTAAGAAAGGTAAAAGTTCTGAGATTTCCATAAGCAAGATAGTTACGCATGATGGTCTAATTGCAATGAAATCATGAATTGGATTATCCGATATTGTTTACAAAAATAGATTACTTTCTGGTTTGAGAAGCTCGTCAACATCGACATGCAAATTGAGACAAATGTCGGAGTAAAGGAAAAATACCTCGCTGGGTGGGTGAAAGAAAAAACGGTGTCTTGTTTTTCCAAAATAATATGCCTAAGCTTTTTGTCGGATAGTTTTGTTTATAATACACTAGGTGTAAAAGTAACTATGACAAATATTGTCATGGAAATTTCCATGTGCGGCCATGCAGTTAGACAATGCGCCTACTGGCTTGATTTGCTAGTGGTGTGCACATGAGCGAGCAGCGGGCTGAGAGCGCTAGCTGGACAAGCAAGAGCTTGTTCAGTTGAAAGCACAATTACTTACACAGAAGAGGCAGGCGATCCAGGGACCCTCACTGAGTCAAGATCAAGCGCTGAGGATTACGAGCTATAGACTGATGGTTTGACTTCATTTACATCTATTTATAATTAACACTTGAATATTGGCGGCTAGCCAGATTTTTATTCAGCCAGCTATCTATGTGATTTTGTATGCTTAACCCACCTTCTTATGATTCACCTTTCTGTTGTGCTACCTATTAGTTAAGCCAACCATATGCTGTAATTTTCAACTGCTAACCTTTTCTTTAAATAGCGAGGCAGCTCGCCCAACGCTCAGAGTTGTTTTAGATTTGCTTAGAGTTAGACAGAACTAGTTTTAGCTAAGGCTGAGATACCATCTAGTCTATATGTGACAGCAATTGCTTCTACCGTCGTAGTGTTGGATCTAAGAGAAGTCAAGTTACTGTACGCTTGTAAGGACTATTTATCAGGCAAGCTTTTGTGTTCTACTAATAAATTATTATTAATCTGAAACATGCGTATTTAGTGAGGCCGGTTGCCTGTTTCACCACTGTTCACATCCCTTACTAACCGAATCTGTGCGCTATACAGACCTTCTACAACATAGAGCCTATACTACCATACCTGTAGTGCCTACTGTTCGTATCAACTGCCTTCCACAGAGAGCCTATGCAACCAGTCTTTTTGGACTCTGTATTACCATACTGCTATTATCATACAGTACAGGTGTCTTTCTAACAGTTGTCAGTGAAAGTTGTTTCTAAACCACAACGAAATCCTTTACAATATTGTGATTAATTCTTTCAACAATTTGTGCTCATACATTTTTCACCTTTGCTGATATTTTGAGCTAATGTGATCATCCCAACGTCACTACTCATATTTCAACTTTTATGCCCCACATGCTTTTTTACCCTATGACCCCACCTGAATACACCTTAGCCTCACCAAAAGCTCATGCACCCCCCCCCCCCCCTTGATCAATAACACCAAATTTTCAAGAAAAATTAACTTCTATCTGTTCTTGAAATTGTCTTTTACCTCTCGACTACCTGGCGTGTTACTCTTCCACTGGTAATAAAAGAGTTCACACAAGTAGTGTGATAGGAGCAAATCTACACGCATAACTATTAATCCTAAAAGCTTTTTGAGTGTTTGGGTGGGAAATATGTAATAAATTGAGGACGGGTGGGGTGTATTAGGTGTCAGGCAATAATATTACCAGTAGGTGAGGCTCAATTTAGCCCTCTGTTTAAATATGGATACCACCGAGAGCTTGTAATCTCTTCATCCCACTGGGGCATGGATTTTTACTGTATCAATTTTTTAGTACGCAGATCTCCAAAAGATAACATAACACAGCTGTCAACAGATCAAGTTGATTGGCGGTCTTGTCATATAACGTCTGTAATTTGGTTTTGCTAGGAGCCGGCACAGACCTGACATGTACATGTATTTTGCTTACAAATGTACCATATTGATAGGTAGACTTGTCAAATGGTTGTTTGCCATGTGGTGTTGAGTATAGTTGATACTGTTGCACAGACCTGTCCGATATTTATGCTAATCTAATCCTAAAAAGTTTTTTGTAAAATTTATTTGGTTCTGCTTGAAGCTTTCCTCCCATTTTAGATCCAAGTTGACAGGTTCTCAAAAGTATTTTGTGAGATTACATTTGATGTTGGTAGCATATTTTTTCCTTTTGGTTTAGATCCCTGTTTCATTTTGCTTGTTTACATTGTTTTGATTTGCATAGCAAGTTTTTGAGACTAAGTAAGTTATAAGATAATTATTTGGGTGATGACGATAATATTAACTAGTAATATTTTAACTATTTTCACTTTTTTTTCAAAAAAATTTATTATTGTAGTTCTTTATAACATACGATAGCGCTTGAATTTCTCTATTCAGGGGTGTAAAAATTCAGGCGATTCCTTCATTATTGAAAAAAAAATCAATATCATTCTTTGAAAACATTTCCGGGATTTTCGCACTACAAAGGCCAATTTTCATTGCCGTGTTTTGGCTAATGTAGTAGCCCATTATTCTTAAAAAGTAACTGCATGTATCAAAATTAAATTTTCTTTCCACCTGTTGCATAAGTTTTTTTGTTTTGAGCTTTACTTTTGGTGTTTTACTTAAAGTAAAAATGTCAATTTTCAGAAATCTTAAAAAAAATTGATTAATTGAAAAATATTTTTACTAATTCAAAAGAACAAAGTTAGCTTTATTTACAGATCTACCAATATAATAGGTCTTGGTAAGTCTTGTGATTTTTTTCAACTCTGTGACACTAACAGTTGAATTTAAAAAAATTATCAAAATTTAATAATTTTTTTCGAAAGCACCTGAGATTAATGAGATCGGTCAGGCATAAAGCAGACAAAAATTAAAGAGTTTTAAGTCTATTACATATGTAGTTTAATATTAAAGATAAAATACAATAGGTGAAATGTTTATGATACATGTATTTGTTATAAAATCCAAGTTTTATTTATATAAATTGTCTAACCGTTGTTATAATGAAAGAAATATGTATACATTCACTAATGTAAAGCCTGGTTCCCAATTGAGCAAATGTCGTACGATTTTTGGAGTCTTGCGACTCCTACAATTGTGCACTTGTCAATCTTGCATTATCTTGGGAGTCGTAAGAGTCGTGTGCCCCTGCGATCTATATCGTAGGAGTTTGGCACTGCCAAACTTTCACGACAGCCACGACTAAGATATGACTAAGATCGTGGCTATTATTTTTTGGGAACCTAGTCTTGCGATATCCTACGATCTGATTAACTTGACCTACAAATTATTACTACCACTTTATAATTATTATAATTAATAATAAATGCATTTTCCCTCACTTCACTACTACTACTATTTTTAATCATTATTATTATAATAGTTGTTATAATTATAAATAATAATTAATAATATTTTGAAGCAGCCAAATTATAATATTATTTCATTAATAACATTATTTCTATTATAATAATATATATTATTATTTATTATTATAATAAAACTAAAATTAATCAATGAAAAATTATTGTTATAATAAATACATACATGTATAGATATATTGTGCAGGATTTCACTGTGGGGGTGTGAGGTGGTAGCTCGGCCTACCTGCACAACCTCCCGAACTTGTAATGGCAACTGTGTCTACTGCGCTAGCGATACAACCCTTCCACAGGTCGACTTAGTAGACTGGAGAATGGTGGCTAACCATCTCAGTTACTAGTGAGCTGCCGGTTGCGTTAGCTGTTATCTGTGTGTGTAATGAGTTCGAACTTTGAAGGGCGAACTAGTCTAAACTAGGTTCGGCCAGCAGAGGTTCGGCTGTCTTATTTCAGTGCTGTGCAGAGGTCGAACATTGAAGGCGAAGTTAGACAAAGCTAAGTTCGGCCAGCAGAGGTCCAGACTGATCTGCCTATGTATTACTACTCAAGTAATGGTGCGCAAGTGAAGTTATTTGTTAAGAACAAAAAAACTTCTGAGAGTGTGCAAGCTGACTCTGACTTTATTACTGCCTAACACGGCTATTTATAAAAAGGATTACATAACATATTCGAGTAAACATAGATAGAACAAAAGAAGCCACACCTAGTACAACTGGTTGGCTAGCATGAGCAAATCATACACAAGGGGTGGCACTAGAATAAATGGTTGATTGAATTCACATGGTGTACATATAAGTTTGCATGGTTAAATAAAATAAGAATAAGTATGCATAGAGTGAATGTCTCTAGAACGTAAGCATAGAATGGTACAATGTAGTATAAGGTAAGTTAGATTGTTACTGTCATAGATGCAAGATGGCGCCGGTCCTTTACAATATTAATAATAATAATAAATAATCAAAACAATGAAATATATGTAATAAAATTAATTATCATTAATAATTATGGGAGTGATTGATTTTGATTGGCTACTATCAACTAGTAGGTCAAGGCATAAAGATAAACTAAACAATTGGGAACTACGGATCTTACCGGATCGTAGCAGCTAAGATTTCACCCAAGATGGAAAATCTTGGCAGATTTCCACAATTGTGCACTATACTAAGATCAGTGCCAAGATTTCTAAGATTAGATTCTTAGAGCCCTAAGATTGCTAAGATTCCCTAAGATTGACAAGATTCAATTGGGAACCAGGCTTAAGAGAGATGAAGATTTAGAAAAAGCCTGACGATTGTATTTTACTGTGCGCCAGTAGTTTCTGTTGACTCACCGGCAGAGCATACTTGTCTTTCAGCATAGAATTATCCCAGCCCTCATTTTCTTTTTCCATACCTCAGCATTTTTCTATCTGTCATTATTAGTATGTGATTTCCCAGTTTTGGCTCACATTTTTCACCCTCACCCAAATTGAGTATTTTTAGTCAGGGGAGACAATTTCCCACTCTGCAATTGTTACGCATTTTCCAAAGCGCAAACTGTGGAAAATTGAAAGAACAAACATTTACGCTTGGAGAGTTATAATTACGGCTGTCATATGACACACGGCCAACGGACAATAAAGTGCGTGCCTTGCTTGCTTGATGTAAATCTTACCCTTTATTATAGCAAACCTTTAAGCATATATGAGGTCAAGAACTGGGACATTTTTTACTCTCACAATTTGCGCGCATGAGTGATTTTTGTGTGAGTTAAAGAAAGCTATTAGTAAACAAGCCGCACAGTTGAACTCATCAATTATGTTATGCCATATAGTCTATTAATGAACAATGTTTACTATAGCCAGCTTTAACTAGATGCCAGGTTTGACTGAGGGTTAAAGGTTTGCTATAATAAATGGAAAGAACAAACATTGATCAAACGTTGTACAGTGTCAGAGGCCTCTACAGAGAGCCTACTAAATCACCGGATGTGGATGCATCTCAGGTGAAAAATTTATACGGAGAAGGAAGTCTACAATGGATTCGTCAAGATGCCAAGCAGATGGGGGTGAAAGGGGTCAGTAAGATGACAAGAGGTCAGCTTCAGTATCATGTGGCTGGTAATCAATCAAATGTCATCCGGCGCACCAAGAATGGTATCCCAATAATAGTAATGGGAACTCACAAGCTCAAACTCAAATCTAATGATCCAGTGGATCATGTGAAAAACCTGTACGAGCCACCAACTGGCTGGATGAGACAGGAAGCGAAGCGTCTGGGGTTTGGAAATTATGCAAAGCTTAAAAAGACAGAACTTGAAGATATTGTTGGTGGCAACCGACTCTTAACCTTGAGTGATCTAAAGCTAAAAGAGTTGAAAGAACTGGCCAATGCTAGAAGTGTAAGGTATGGAGGGCGCGTCAAGAAATCAGATTTGGTAAATCTGCTGAGTAATGAAAATTACGTAGCACCGCGAGTGGAGATAACTACCACTTTTACCGATTCAATTATTGACAAATCCACTGTAGATGTTTCCAGCTATCAGTCTGCAAACGTTGAGTTTTTATGGGGTGAAGTCAAGCCATTCATCATAAATAGGATATGTCAGGTCTTTGGCAATAGTAAGAAAGTGCGTGTGAGCATGGAGGCGGTATTTACACATGCGGAGCGTGAAAATATAATTACTCGTTTCTGGGGCACACCAGGTGAGCGAGTGCGGGCAGTTATCCAATCAACTAACCTAGATAGTGAGTTGGATGGTCAGTTGGCAGCGATAATGAATAAAGTAGATGAGTTTACGAGCTTGGGCTCTGGCTGGGTATTTACTCGTGTGCCAAGATTTTATCTCGAGATATATCGATGGATGCCTCTCCGGGGTGGTACGTACAAAAAGACACCCAAGACTTTGGCGAATAAACTTGCGGTTATTAATGTTAACAATAGCGGAGCTAAGTCAATGGCTGAAGTAAAACGGATTGTTAGTTCTCTGGGTATACCTTTCAACACCAAGACGAAAAAGTCAGAGTTGGTAAAAGCCGTCAAGGAGGCAAACCCGGAAGCTGTGGACGACAACAAGTGCTTTGTGTGGTCAGTGCTCTCATGCTTGTACCCTGCAGATGACAATGCGGATTGACTAGAAAAATATAAGCCACATGAAGCTAGGTTGAACACATCAATGTTAAAATACCCCGTGACGTTGGAAAATGATCAGATACAGAGATTTGCTGACAAAAACAAACTGCTGGTGAATGTATTTGAATGGAAAGAAGAAAATAAAAAACTGGAAATTATTCATACAGACAATTGTCTGTACAAGGTGTTTGATCTGAAAGAGGTGAACTTAATTTTGTACAAAGATCACTTTATGTGGATTAAAAAAATGTCAGCCCTAATGAGCAAACAGACTACAGATGGGCATACGATGCACACCTGTCTACGATGTTTCCACTATTCTACGTGCGAGCGAACATTTCAAGATCACATCGAAAAGTGTCTGGCGCTCCACGACGGCACGTGCGTCCCTAAGATGCCTGAGCCGGGTACCTCGATGGAGTTTAAAAATATTAAAAAGATGGAAAAAGTTCCGTATACGGCTTACGCCGACTTTGAGTCCGTTATTGACAAAGAGACCAAGGTGCATACGGTGTGCGCTTACGGTGTACACTTGGTGAACAGCCTGGGCGAGTCGCTAAAGTTTGAGACTTACATGGGTGAGGACTGCATGGATAGGTTCTTTGATGAGCTAGATGAGATAGGAGAGGTGGTCGATGACATTCCAATAGCTGATATGATCATCACCCCCCTAGAGCAACGAGACTTTGAACGAGCGACAGAGTGCTACATGTGCGGACGTCAGTCCACGAATAAAGATTGGCTGGTAAGAGACCACGATCACGTTTCCGGTTTGTACATAGGACCAGCGCACAACTCTTGCAACCTCAAACATCGGCAAACGAAAAGGATCAAGGTGGTTTTTCACAATCTGAAGGGTTACGACTCCCACATCATCACCAAGGCGTATGAGGGGATGATAGATGACAATGGTAATCGCAAAGGAGGCATGGACGTCATTGCCAACACGGATGAAAAGTACATGTCAATGAGGATGGGTCGGTTTGAGTTTATGGACAGCTTTCAACACCTAAACAGCTCGCTAGCCAAGTTGGTAGAAGGGATAAAAGATTATCCCTACCTAAAACGCAAGTATCCTAAATACGCCAACCTGCTCGCTCGGAAGGGGGTGTATCCGTACGAGTATATGCACTCACACGATAGGTTTGAGGAGACTCAACTTCCGAGTAAAAAAGACTTTGCGTCATCGTTGGATGGTTACGCTGGAATAAGCTATGCTGATTATAAACACGCTCGCAATGTGTGGAAAAGGCTAGACTGTCAGACCATGGGTGACTACCACGACCTGTACCTCAAGACTGACGTGTTGCTATTGACTGATGTATTTGAAAGCTACAGAACGACGGCTATGAATCAGTACAGACTGATTCCGTGTCATTACGTGTCTGCGCCATCGTTATCTTGGGATGCATTGCTCAAAAACACTGGACAAAAATTGGATCTAATCTCAGACTTGGATATGTACAATTTTGTAGAGAGTGTTATCAGAGGTGGTGTGTCCACTTGTGGTGGAACGCAATATGCCAAGGCAAACAATCCGTATGTGGATGGGTACGACCCAGGCAAGAAGACCTTGTATTTAGTGTACAAGGACATGAACAACTTGTATGGATGGGCCATGTCGCAAAAACTACCAACCGGCGGGTTCCGGTGGGTAGAAATACACGATGGTTGTCTCGATTGTGATGATATCGCTGACGATGAAGGATACACTGCTGAGGTCGACTTGCTGTATCCCAAAAAGCTCCACGACAAACATAATGACTAACCGCTAGCGCCAGAGTCCATAATACCTACCGAGTGGTCAGAGTACATGCGCTCGGTGGGAGAACTAGACAAGCTCGGAGAACCTAGGTATGCCAAAGTCCCCAAGTTGGTGCCAAACCTCAACGACAAACGCAAATACGTCGTACACCATCGAGTGTTAGAATTTTACATCAAACAGGGGCTGAGAATAGACAAGTTTCACCGAGTATTAGAATTCAAGGAGAGCGCCTGGATAAAGCCGTATATCAGTCTAAACACCGAGTTGACAAAAAAGGCCGAGACGGATTTTGAAAAGGATTTTTTCAAGCTCATGAACAATTCCGTATTTGGCAAGTCTATGGAAAATTTACGCAAGAGAATAGACGTCGAACTTAGGGTCGAGACCGCGAGAAAACAAAAGTTGATCAACAAGCCTCGATTTAAGTCCACCAAAGAGTTTAACGAACACCCAACTGCGGTGCTCATGAACAAGGCTACCGTAAAGCTGAACAAACCCATATACGTTGGTCAGGCGATTTTAGACTTGTCCAAAAATCTCATGTATGATTACTTCTACAACAACATACGACAAAAATATCCTTACGCTAGGTTGTTGTACACGAATACCGATAGCCTAGTTCTGTTTGTGGAGACTGAGGACTGTTACGATAATATTAATCTTGATGAGTACGACACTAGTAACTACCCAAAAGACCACCGATGTTACAGCGAGAAGAACAAAAAGGTGATAGGCCTACCTAAGGATGAAGGTGGTGGTCGACCGATATCAGAATTTGTAGCTTTGCGAGCAAAGTCCTACTGCGTTGATGGTGTGGGTTTTGGAATGAAAAAGTGTAAAGGTGTAAAGGAATGCGTTACCAAGTCGTTGTGTTTTGAGACTTACAAACAATGCCTGCACACCGGTCATCCTGCCCCAGGCCGTTGGATGACATTTCTCAGATCGAAAAAACATACCATAGAGACAGTCAGCTTTAAAAATAAGACCCTATCAGCCTTTGATGACAAAAGGTATTACCTAAACTCTATAGACAGTTTGGCACACAGACATTATAAAATCAAAGAGTATAAATAAATGGCTAAAGAAATACCCAAGCATATATTAGAATTGTTTGATCTTGTAAATCCTCCAGTCTACCACGAATGGATAGAATCCAATACAATATATAAGCACAAAGGTAAAGACTACAACGGACGAACTGGCAAAACTGGCAAAATTTCCAAATCTGATCAACTGTGGGCGGATGCGCCATTTGATCAAAAGTGGTTGTATGAAATGAGTCTCAAAGATTTGAAGATCTGTGCCAAAAAACGCGGTATCAAGGGATATAGTAGTAAGAGAAAAGCCGAATTGCGCGACGTACTTGCCAAAAAAGAATGAGTCATTTTATAGCATTTGGACTATAAAATGTCTTAAGACATCAAAATGTATGCAACACCAGCGGCTACGATACTTCCGCCGATCAACGTATTGGTACCTCCATAAACGTCACGCTCCGACCTATCCAGTACCACAGGAGGTGTTGGTGCTGCCTGTACAACTAGCTTTGGAGCAGGAGGAGGTTTAGGTGCTGCCTGTACAACTAGCTTTGGAGTAGGAGCTGCCATAGTTACTACAGGAGGTGTTGGAGCTGCGTGTATAACTGGCTTTGGAGCAGGAGGTTTAGGTGATGGTTTAATGCCTATTGTATCAAAACTCTTGGCTACCCTGATCTCATCGTTGAAACCTTTTACGCTTTTGCCTAGCTTGTTTAGATTCATGTCAGAGGGAATCATGTACAACCCCTTGGCAATGTTATAATCAATGATGCCCTGGGTCTTGCTTAGAGCATCTTCAAAGTTTTTGATAGACTCTTCTAAAGACTGTTTTTGGCAATCAGATCATTGACCAAGACTAAAAACTGTTGTTGACTCTCTAGAGAAGAGCCCGCCTGTCTGGCTTGTACCTGAGCACCGAGTAGACAGTATACGTATCCCCTGATAGATTCATTTAGTCGTACTATGCCGGGGTTTGTAAAGCTTTTAGAGTGATCCATAACGAGTCGATTAAAGTCAAAGGGTTCTTGGTTTACGGCGATCATCTTTATGCCAAAATTTTTGTTCCAAGGTTTAAACTGGTAGTAAGTACCCCAATCACCGCCCTTGGGTTTAATGTCCATGTAGGCATTTGGTTTTCCGGTGGCGGGAAGGATCGGTAGTTTCCAACCGAGATCTTTGGCTATCAAAGTCATTTTCAAAATTCCAATAGACCTCTGTAAGTATCCCTAACCGCCGGCCGTTTGATCTATGATGGGTATACCCATTGGAACGACGCCAAATTCGTTTAAGAGGTTTGATACTCGGTCTTGTTGTAAGGATTGTTGTGAGGATTAAAATCTTGATCGTTGGGATTTCTAACTTTCATCTGAGCCAAAATCTTCTTAGTCTGGAATAGCACGTGAAAATTGATTATGGATCTCGTAAGTGGTAGACCTCTGGTAAGATGATCTTTACTCACTCCACAAAGAGTCGACGCGCAGTACAGGGCAAACTTGTACTGTTCGCTGTAATAACTGATTCTCTCGTTATACCACCTGTCTACGTCGTCAAAGTTATTGACGGACAATGGTTTTGGCGTAATGTCTACAAACGTTTCACTAAATCCGTATTTGGTTTTGTTTTCTTGACCTACGGAAACTACAATGTCTAGTCCGTAAAAGTCTATAGGATAAGCGCTATATAACTTTGCCATTTATTAATAAATGACAACGCATACTATAACAAAAACTGGAAGGATTGAGCTCGATGAACCGGTATACGCAACCGGTATCAGCCTACAGTCGATGTCATTGTACATGAATATGTATAATTTGACAGAGAAAACCATCTACCGAGAACGTGGCCACGCAGCCGTTGAACTCCCTCCAGGGTATTATACGTATGACGATATCACCCGAAAACTACCAAGGGCAATAACAGTCGACCCGAATACCTTGAAAGTGGAATTGGGGAAAATAATCATTCATGGCGGCTTGAGTAAGCTGATTAAAAACGGATATCTTTACATGACCCCACTGTGTCTGTACATGTACGTCCACGGTATTGACACATCAAAAAACTTTTTGAATGGAAAGCGCAGCGACTTGTTGGTTGCAATCCACGTAGACAATACGGATGTTGGCGATATAGTACAATACCAGCCGATAAACAATTACAAGCACATGCATAACGGTGAGATTAACGAGTTGCGTGTCCCGATACAAGATGATAGGGGGAAAGATTACCCGGGGGAATTTGTGGCTGAATTGTCGATACAATAAATGTTTGGAGTAAAATCGTATCACCGTCAACGAAGGATACACAGTGTAAAAGCGAGTGTGTCTAGCAAGCCTTTGCCGACAGAGTTAATGTTTACGTTCTTATTGCCCAGCAACTCTGTGATCCAAGAAATCATATGCTACTCGCCTGATAATGTGGATAACGGGCGAATCAAGTTTATTATCGATGGAGATGTATTTTTGTACGAAAATGTGTTGTCACACCAAGCCAATTCTATAGATTTAGTTATAGACCGAGGAGGGGTAATCTTATGCAAAGTGTCTGGTATCATGTGTCATCAGATTGTATTGTATTTCGAATCATAGAATAAATGTTTGGAAGAAAAAGTTTTCAGAGAACACTGAACACGATCAAGGTAGAACGACTACCCTCGCCAACGGATAAATGCGTGTTTGCCCCAGTATTTCCCACCAACTCGCATATAAGGGACATCGTGATTTACAAACCGTACACACCAGCTAAAAATTTCACGGTAAAGTTTTACAATGACGAATCGGTGGTCGTACTGACAAAAACAGGACTCGCAATCAATAAGCTGCATTCAATAGATTTGTCTGTCACCTGAATTGTAATAATCAAAGTTGAGTCTACCAGTGCACCTCACTTGGTCATAGTTTACGAGGCTTAATAAATGGCAACTATAGCGATGATGGTAGCAGGGGCAGTAGTAAATGCCGTAGCTTTCACGGGAGGTAATTACCTGTTTTCCATGTTTGATAAAAACGGAGCAAAGTCTAAGGTTCAGCGGCACAACGCGGCGGTGGAAAAACTCACTCAGGAGCAAGCTGACTACAACACGAAACGAGCCAAAAATCAAGACTGGTTGCAAACTCAGATATCTAGAAAACAAGATGCAACCAATGAGTTGTATTCGGTCAACTCGGCTTTTGATAACTATAAAAAACTGTACGGGCAAGACCCACAACTGCCACATCCCAATCTGAGAGAACCGACTCTCAACTATACACCCACCAATGAGCAGAAAAAATATGAAAAGAGATTCGTGACAGCCGGAACGTTGGCTAGTGTTGGTGTTATAGCATACTTTAATTAATTTAATACAACCAGTCGTATTTAATTACTTGTTTTTGTTATATTCGTATACAGCCAGTGCTATTAAAGGAGCGATCATTATCCATATGTTATCTTCTAGAAACTCGACGGTGTTTTCCATCATATACCAAAACGCTTTGGTAGCACCTGTGGAATTTGCAGCCATGTCGCGGAAATACGCTGCCAGTTCTTCCAATTTCTTCTTGACGATCTTTCCTATACCGCTGCCAGCAATGTCGGCTGGGCTAGTCGATTTTGGAATCAAGTCTTTGGCACCTTCCGAACCCAGAGCGTTTGCGACGGCCTCATATATAGCAGCTAAAATACCCCCCACCGTAATTACACCGGCAATACCCAATATTATATTTCGCTATTTGCGCATCTTTTCAACCTCTTCTCCATAATCCCCCTTCAGGCTTCTTAAAACTTCATTGTGACCGTCAAGCTCGTCACATAATTTTTGCAACTGTAATAGGTCACCTTCCGTCTTGTCCTCCTTTGCATCCAAGACGCTTATTTTTTCCATCGTATCAGCTGATTTTGATGCTGCTACTTGAATCTGTCCTTCGAGAGTTTGAAATCGCTGGTCTATAGCCACCAGTTTGCGTTCTGGCAACCTACCCTCTTGCGTATCAAGTTCTGTCATTTCAAAATTATCTCCCTCATTGCGGTTATTAAACTCTGCTGATTTCCTACTAATTTTGAGTCCAATCAACAAAGCCCCTAGCCACATTTTTTAGTCCCGTACTTTGCGAAGACAGCCAGTCTTTAAAACTAGATAATGGGCTTTGAGCAACATCAAGATCCCTATCGGCGGGTTTGACTACTTCCTGGTTGTTTCTTGCAAGCATGCGTTGAAACTCTTCTTTATCAATACCGAACAGACTTTGATACTCAGCCTTGGGAATACGAGGTTCTCGTAAAAACAATTTTTGATTTGAAACCTGATTCAACATCCGTTCACCTTTACTGGTTTGGACAGCCAGACCGTTGTTATCCAAGGAAACAAATTTGCTGTGGTCAAACCTTGTATATATGTTTAGACGAGATAAAACTACACCAATCTTGTTTTGGGTGTGTTGATCAATGCCAGGTGTATCACTGGATGTATTGGGTGCTTGCTGAATGTCGTTTATCACGTCTCTGGAAAGAAAGTTTTCTTTGACGTACTTATCATAGTCACCGCCATTCTTAGCATAATCTACAGTTCCCTTTATCACGCCGTTTAATTCAGTTTCATTTGCGGGTTTTTTATCCGCTATTGTAGCTGCTAGCAACTTCTTAAACTCTAGGGTTGTTTCACCCATAACCTTTGTACTAATAATTGTGTCTATGTCGGGCAATCCTCTTTCTAGGAGAATGCTATTGGCATTACTGATGGGATCATTGTGGACATTGATTGACTGCTGTATGGAAGGGTCAACCCCTCCCGACACTTGTTCGATGAAACTGGTCTCATCTACGTCACCATTAGCAGCGCTATCATTGTCGTGACCAAAATCTTTTCCTTCAACTTCCATTTTATTAGTATATAATAAATGGCTTATAACGGAGAACTAAATCACACCTTGTCAAAGAGATATCGACAGGGTCTCAAAGAGAATAAGGTGCACGCCAGAGTTAATCACAGCCCATCTGATGCCAGTCCAGGTGATGAGCTGGTGGTCAAAATGCCAAAATTGGCTCCTACTACGGTGCTGTACCCGGATTCCCTAAACCTCACTTATAACTACAAACTAAATCCTGGAAAGGACGAGACCGACATTCCTGATCACATGACTTCAGCTATCGTAGAGAGTTTCAAGATGACCATCGAGGGCACTACTGTGTTTGACATTAACAACTATAACCACCTGGCAATTTTTCGAGAGTTGTGGCATTCCAAGTACAAGTACGAGAAGGAGCTGACTCACAGAGGCATCCAATCCGAGGCTACAAAGAAAAAAATACATGGTATAACTGGTGATACTGATGACGTTCTGGCTTCAATACACAAAGAAAGATACTCTTTTTACTTTGGATCTTTCCTGACGGAACCCGCATTTACTCCTCAGGCCTTACACAACACCATCGAGTTTCACATCAAACTGGCCAGCGGAGAGTACACTCTCAAAAACATTTGCCTCGAGTACGACTACGTGCAAGAACCGACGATCGCCAGAAGCATCTCTCAAAAGTACTCCAATCACGTTCACCTCATCAATGACTACAAGGCCCACACAACAAAAGAGGTGGCAGCTGCCGAATCCGACTTTGAGATAAGCATCAACGCCACTTACGAGAGCCTGCGTTCCATCTTGGTCTTCTTTAAGGCTGGCAACAAAGCCAGTATCGAATACAAGTTCCCAAACATCACCAACGTCAAAGTAGACATTGACGGCGCCACCAACCAGCTGTTTACATCCGACTACCTGCCGGTGTACTCTTACACTGATGCCAAAAAATACTTTCAGATCGAGTCGATGGGGGAGTCGAACATGAATCAAAAGACTTTTTATACAGACAAGTACTGTCTGAATATCGACCTGAGAACGATCAACGATGAAATGCCTAGCGGTGTGGGCAGAGAGATTAAAGATTACATCAAGCTCAAAATCAGCAAGGGAGCTTCTGACGCTTGCAAGGTTTTTGTGTTTTTGGTCAGTGACAAAGCCGTATCATTTGTAAACAATGAACTTGGAACTGTAGAACAATAAATGGGCGATTTACTACCAAAACACCCCACAACGCCCTAATATGTGGGCGTACTAACTCGGGCAAGACATATCACACGCTAAACATTATAGACAAGTATTACTCAGGAAGCTTTGATCACGTGTTTATAATCTGCCCAACATTTTACGACAATAAGACTTACGATGACATCAGAAACCATTTTTTAAAAACATCTCATGTATACTCCAATGCAGACTTGGTGAACACGCTCGATCATCTCATTAAAATACACTCCAAGGGGGGTAAACTGTCCGGTAAAAATTCGCTAATCATAATTGACGACTGCAGCGCCAAAAAAGATCTAAACAAACATCGAACGTCGCTGAGCAAGATCGCTTTCAGTGGTCGACACTCTAACCTCACAACCTGGTTCATAACGCAGAGATACGTATCGGCTCCCAAAGATTTTAGAGAAAATGTCCACTGGGTACTGATTACTAAAAATACCTGCAAATAATCTTTCGAGACTCTCACTAGCGAAAACAATATTATACCTTCCGAGCATCACTACGAGATAAAAAAAGGGTTGGTAAATACATTTATGCTGTTTGTCAACACCAACAAGGGGAAATTTCTGATATTGAAAAAATGATTGAACAAATATTCTACTTTACCGGATCAGTCTTCTTCTTTCTATGCTGCATAATAACCCTCAAGTGTTACTTGACAGGGCGGAGGTTTTTGAGGTATAATAAAATGGAGTCGATTATTACAATCCCAAAACAGTCCGATGGTAATGTCAGTACGTATCGCGAGAGGTTGGTCAAGGCCCGGGTAAATACGGAGGAATGTGGGAGAATTTGCTGGCGAGCCGAGCTCAATAAATGAGACAGTTGTAGTTGACCATAATCGCTAGAGAAGAATTATACAAAGGTTATCAGTTGTCTCCCCCAAACAGTACCAAGAGTAGACAACTCTAGACAATTTGAACAAATGATATCAAAGGGTCAAAGGTCGGACAGGAGTCCGCCCCTATTCTTGTTAAAGACCAATGAGACCTTGAATAAGCGCTATGCTTAAGTGATTTACTCTTTGTTTCATTATTATCATGTAACCTGATTGGTTCTGTATTATGTTGTATATACCATACTTTTGTATAAATATGAGGGACTGAGCCAGTGAGCTCAGTTTTGTTATTGCAATAAAGCTCAAACTTCAAGACTAGTCTTGTTGGTGCCCTATATAGGGAGTTGCAGAATAATAATAGACAAGCAGATTAGCATTTGTGGCCAAGTAGCGGCAAAAAGCACTACATTGGTGGCAGCAGTGGGATATTGCATACAATACCCACAAGGTCACAACTGCTCAAAGAGACAACCACACTACCAAGCTAACCATTACGGAGAAGCTGCTCAACTAAGAGCAGAAATTCAAGCATGGCTACCAGAAGAGCAAGAAATGCAACTGCCCAGCCAGCTGCTCAGACAGCTGTACAGCAAGCAGAAGGGCCAGCTGCTCAGACAGCTACACAGCAAGCAGCCCAGCCGGTTGCTCAAGCAGCTACACAGCAAGCAGTAGAGCCAGCTGCTCAGATAGCTGCACAACAAGCCATTCAACCGGCACAGCAATCTATACACCATATAAGTTCAAATTAAGTAAAAAAATAATCAAAACTTAAATTCCACTTAAATGCCACTCAAATGCCACTCAAATGCCCCTCAAATAAAATACAATATAAACTCGGCGAATCCATCCAACGCCGTAACCCATTGCATAACCCCCAAGATCAAATCCACAAAAAAAACACTTGGTAGGGAGATCTGCTCATATATTACTACTTATAAGGATTTTCATGCTACAAAAAACCTTTTGCTGCGCAAGAAAAGTAGATTATATCCCACAAAGACTTTTGCCCAACAAAGCTTTCCTCTTCTCACAAAAGTAGATTACCTTATATAAAAACTTTTGCGCCAAAAAAATCTTTTCTCTCACTAAAAACTAGATTATATTATATAAGATAAGTAATATAGGAGCAGATCTCGGTGAAAAAAAGGACCTGCCATATACCCCTAAATTTTTTTTCTGGTAGTTAAATTTTTGGATTGCTTTCCAGACCTGTCAAAAGTGTATTTGTTAGTTCTTAAAGATTTTTGTTACTATAAGTTACATGTATATACATAGGAAAACAGATCTGCTAACATGTTACATTGCTGTTTTTTGGTGCGAATATTTTTAAAAACCTGTTACCGTATAATATTTATACAGGTTTGTATGTTTTTTTTGGTAATGTAAATGATAGTTGAAATTTGCACAGAGCTCTAAGATATTGTAGTAGATTTCAACATAGGTGGCCACTCTTTGTTGTGTTATCGTTCTCTTCTTTTTGAGAATGAACATCCATCAAAGCTACTTGAATCTGCTCTCCTATTCCAGCCACAATTGTAGGACGACGCTTAAACTTAGTTATGACTTTTTTATGTAGCATATAGGCATCCTCATCGCTCAACCATTCACAAATTCTTTTTTCTCCCTCTCGTTTTCTACCAGCTTTCAGTAAAGCTCTAGCTCCTCGTAGAGATGTATGTAATGCAGGATTGTAGTACAGTTCTTTTAACGCATTGACGTCCATTTACCAGTGCCTGGAACGATTAATTTTTTCAACTTACGTGTTTGTCGTGGGGATTTCCTGACAGCTGTGATTCCTTGATCTGCTAACAAACTTTTAAATTTACTGTAGTTTGTACTTTCTGATTGTAGGCTACCTCTTTTGGTTAGAACATCTCGTAGTAAAGTTTTGCAAGTCTTAGGGTTCATCCACTTAGTTCCGATTTTCAGCGTGTTCTTATCCAAGTTGTACTTACCGATTTTACTCAAACGATTCAACATGTTGACACCAATCGCTTGATCACTTTTCTTTCTTGTTAAACTAGAAAACTTTTTCTCAAACTTTTCTAAGCTTTCCTTTTCAATCTCATGTTCATCTTCTCCATCATCAACAAGCATACTTTCAACTACGGTTGAGTCGTTGCTATCAAAAAACTTCTTTTTTAATGAATCTAACTCAGTGTCATCTATCATAGTTGTAGAGGAGGTGGATTCGTTTGGTAAAGGAGTGTCAGTCTTATCATCAATAGTCGTGCTGTTAGCAAAAGGAAAATTAGGTTCTGTCTTTGCTTTCTTAATGGGAGTCCAGTTAACCGTTCGCTGCTGGTTGTTTTTAATTTTTTGCACATCGCTCAAATACCTACATAGGTTTTGAACCTTTTCATCTAACTTTTTGTGCTTGGATATGTCAGAATCATGCGCTGTCTCCAATAGAGCATTTCGCTTTTTCTTCATATCTGTCACCGTTATACTTTCCATAGGATTATAATACATCAGAGGTGTGTTCTTCTTTTCCTCTATCACTTTTTCATTCCCGGCTTTTTCCAGTAATCTACTGTATTCATTTTCAGTCAGTATAAAAAATCATCTGGAAAATTTTAAAGGTTGGAGATTCATAGCTTTATTGGTTTTATTGATGGTAAAACAGGTACAATAGGAGTTATTATAGCGTCCAAAAGATTACCTTTAACAGTCTGAGTCAAAATTTTACGCTCATCATCAACTGTTCCTTTGGCACCTAGTTTACATAGTTCCTTCTTGTAACGCTGCGACTCAATAAACTGTTCAGATTCCAGAGGAACATTCCCTAATATAATATTTTTAACAGTTTCAATCAACGATTGAAACAGATCCGAGTTGGCCTTTTTGACTATAGCATTTATTCCTCTCTTACTCAGATCATCCACAGCTAAAATAGCCATTCTATTCCTCATCATTTTGTTGAGAGATTCATCTTCGTCCTCCTAGTCCTCCTAATACAGTTTTCAGTATTCAGGGAACTACAGTGCTGACAATAGCTCGTAGTAGAGAAGCTAGAATTCCTTCTTTTTGCAATGCAGCTTTCTTATCATCTAACGTTGATTTGCTGACCAAGCTGGTAATGTCCTTCGTGTTTCGCTGTAACTGATTATACTGAGAAGATATCAATGGTATCGTTTCATTTATAATAGCTTTAGCGCATTCCATTAGAGTCATAATAAGGTCTTTTTTTGCTTTATCCATTACAGACTTTTGACTTGCAGTGGATGCACTGCTGAGTGATAACAGTACCGCTGCATTTCTTTTTTATTTTTGCTGCAGAGCTTTAGTCATTATATTACTAATGTATTACACTGATGGACAACAAAATATGTGTGAGATGAAACGAATAGTAATTGTATTTATATGCTTTCACTTGGGTACATATATTATCATAGATTCATCTGATGTAAAGTTTCCCAATAGCCTGTGTTGGTCATTCGTTTGCTGAGTCGTATCTATTTGTTGACAAGAGTATGGTTTCTTTGTCGCGAGCTCAAACGCCTCTTGTACATATTTTACTCTTGAGGGAAAACATTGGTGGGCCAAACAGGTAATCGAAGAAGCATCTCTAGGGATTTTAAAAATAAAAAAGTAATGACTATTCAAGGAAATTGTACGATTTATTTTTAAAAACAGATTCTGAACAATAAAAAGACACTTATGTTCAAATGATCACTATGTTTTGCATACAAAGCATTGGCATCAGCTTTACCAGAAACTTCGTCCATCAGTTCATCAATTATCAAACAGCGGTTTTGTTCATCTCTGGGAAAACTCGTTGTTATATCTGTCATTCCGTCATGAAAGATTACTCCGGGTACATCATCAAAGGCTTTTTGATAGGCTCATAACAGTAATGAGTTTCTACTGGTGGAGAATAAGCTATAGTGTGACTAGTTTCAATAATTCGTAAAATTGCTTGCATCTTCCCCGATCCAGTTGGTCTAGCAATCATCTGCGTAAAAGGAGAACGCATCCTCTGATCATCATCTTCAGGCTTCCCATTCATGATAAAGAAGATGTTTGTTATCCAACCACAGTTGCATTTATGATTCGTGGGGCGCTTCTTGCTTTTTGTATTTCCTCCATGGCATTTTCATACAAACAAAACTCAGTAACACCTCCAAAAGTAGAAAGTCCAACGACAAATACCAAGACCATCATAACTATCAACGCTTTACATTTAAGATTCGGTAAAACATCTACAATATCGTTCGTAGTACCATCAACAATATCAGTTTCATTCATTGGACTCCTCTCAACATCTTCCTCTGCTGACATCTTAGCTTTCAATAACTATACAATCATGAAACGCTTCATTTTTATACAATCCAACATCATCATCACACCAATAAATACCTAAACACCTGGTGCACACAAAAAGGCACCCACTGGACCAAGAGAACCTCCAGGATAACCTCCAGGATAACCTCCAGGATAACCTCCAGGATGACCTCCAGGATAGCCTCTAGGATAACCTCGAGTCCAAACCAATCAAACTCATAATCTAACGACATAAAAATCGCAATATAAACCCATTGCACAACTAAATTCTAGACAACTGGGGCACACAAAAATGTACCTCACAGGCTTGCACTGGAACAGGGGCGTACTTAAAGTACTTAGAACCAGGAGAGCCTTCTAATCCTTAGACTCCATGACAGAGATCTGCTCCCTTATTACTACTCATATCTTTTAAAGGGAGTTTTGCGCAAAGAGAACAACATTTTGTAGTCTATTGGGATTTTTTATATGTTATAAAGCAATTTTCGCTCCAGCATTCTCATTGGTTATAAGCTAGGGTCAATCGGTGCAACTTTGACTACTAAAGAAGCACTGTTTTCACACAGAAATCATCCAATCCAGCAATATCGACTGAAGAAACAGCATTTACTGCAGCATCTACTAAAACTACTAGGAAGACTCTCAGCAATAAAACAAGAATCAATAATTATTTATTTAACACTAGTTGGTAAAAATCTACTAGTTGCTCTGTGGAGTGTCAGAGAGTTATCTTCAGGTTTTAATTATTTAATATTAATAGTACTTAGCTAGTTCGCATCGTGAGAGGATATTTTTCTACATTGTTATATCTATTAAATCAGAACTCGTCTATTATCTAGTTTGCTGTTTGTTTTCTGTTTAATTTCTCACTCGATGCGATGGATAAGGATGATGACACCAAAACAGACAAACTCCCAATATTCGAACCGTATACCAATCAGGGAGAAAATATTCTACCTGAGTTGCCTATACTGAGGAAGAGTTGCAGAAAATTTGGACCAAAAACCATGGAAGTGCAATGAAAGTAAAACGCTAGAGAACGCATTTGCTCTGGAAGATCCTTGAAGTTCAAACCTTTCCTCCTTGGCAAACTGCGCCGCCGGTATGCTAAACTCTTGTCACATAAATGAAAGATTGTTGATTGGAAGGTTTCAACTGCTTCATGTAAATCCAACATTGTCGCTTTTGGAGATAATTCACATTGAAACACCAGACGAAGGTGTCTATAAAAGCTTGTCCATTATCCACTATGCGGTCGAAACAATTAGTAAGAAAAGTCAAATCCGATCTATCATAAACATAAAGGAGGCAGACAAGTTAGGACCGTTGCAACTCAATGTGCTAAAGCTGGTGCTCTTCATGAGATTCGATCAAGAAAAACAACCGATCCATCATCCGATCAGATTTATTTCTACGATAACCGCTGAAAACTCTAAACAAGCAACTAGGTTAATCAGAAACAAAACATCTCAGTTGCTCAGCATGATCTGTATTGCATCCCCGACTCAATTTTCGATAGGTATCCTAATTAGTTTTGAATCTCCTCAAGTAGTATGTACAAGTAATTTAAATTTACCTAATGGAGAAGTGGTAATGAACGCTCTACTAGTGAATTACAGATGCTTGCAATATGATGGATTGATGATGGGGTATTTGTACATGCCCAAAAACACTCTGCTGATGTAAAAAGAATTCAAACAGGAGTTATCTTTTTTACGAAATCGAAAAGTTAATGGATTTGAAAACTTTTGACATGACATAGTCATATTCACGCCAATGCAGGCAATAGAAGCGGTGCAAAACATGACCAACAAACCCGACAAGTCGGAAAAGATGAAATACTTTGCCACAGATGAAATTCTCAAGGACATTGTTTTATTGCTTTCAGCAAGAAAAATTGCCCTGACGGTTTGGAAGAACCTAAAATGCAAGACAAGAATTTGAACGAGGAGTTCAAGACAACCAATACAACTCAGGGAGTAATTTATCTTTTCTATAGAATGAACTGTATCAATTGTAAACTAATGCTTCCTCTCAATTTAGTGGCAACAGTTTGTTTATCAACTAGTTTTTGGCTTTGGATATAAAAAAAAACTAAAGCTGCAAAGGGAATCTAAAAGAAGACACTGTTATCATTCAAGTCTCAGTAAAAAGTCTGCTACAAACCGCAATGCTTTGATTAGTAAAATTGTGCTCAAACTCTTCACTAACAAACATTTTATTTAATCGACGCTTATTCACTATACGCTACTATTATTTACTTTCTATTACAAGTATTATCCATTTTACCTAGGCTTCTTACACTACTATTATATATTTCACTATGGTCAATATCACCATTTTAATCAGATAAACATATTACCTAACCCACTACCAAAACAAGAGTAAACAATCAAAAAACCTATGTCAACTGCAATCTATACCGGGAGGGAACCCCCTTGCATAATCAAATAACAAATCAACGAATATCTTACCGCTCTGTGAAAATTTAAACTATCGTTTACATTACCAAACATACATACATACCTATAAAATTATACTGTAACAAGTCTGTAAAGAATATTCGTACCAAAAATAAAAAAACTCAGCATGTTAGCAGGTCTGTTTTCTTATGCATATGCATATTATACCAACAGAATCATCTAAAAACTAACAAATACATTTTTGACAGGTCTGTAAACAATCCAACAAACGAAACAAAAACAAAATTTTTTGGTTCATGTTGGCAGGTTTTTTTTTACAGAGATCTGCTCCTATTATACTACTGTTACTTTCCTTGCTGCTATTTGTGTTTCTTATACAGGATGGTGCAAATTCTCCCCAATGCTTGCTAATGCACTTTCATATCAAATCAAGTGAATACGAATTTTCTGTTCATGCATCTATAGGTACACTGCGAATAGAGCAATTGCAAGGCATGTGCAACAAATACTATCGCAAAAATTTGAAAGAACTCGTGGAAGACTTACAACGCTTGGAAATTAGCCAGGATGTTGTTGACAAGGTGAAGTTATGCATGGGAGATTTGAAATTATACAAAATGCAAGTTCAAACGTTGCTGAAGCTGAAGAAAATGTTCAAAATCTCTGGGGACTTTTCGGATGTAAAAGAGATTGAGAAAATGGTAAGAACAGCTAGAAAATCTTAGCAGAAGATTAGAAAAAGAATAAGAAGCTGAATTTTCCCAAAAATCCAAAGAAAATATAAAACACTGGTCATGATGAATGAAGACATTGTTTAATATGTTTGGCAAATACAGCAATAATTAGATTCACACATAATTTTACAAGTTTTTTGTTTTGTAAGGAGGAATTCAAGAAGTTAGAAATGAGAGTGGTACGGGACGAATTAGTAGAGGTTTTAGAGTTCATTACATCTGCAAAAGTGCCAGCAAAGTTAAAGGGATGTGAAATTACCAGCCTTCAAACATTTCTGAAGTGCTCCGATTTTGTTGACTGGGTTCGACAGAAAGTTGATGGTTTGTAGAAAACAGTTCAATTCAGCGTTCAAATGTTCATATTTCTTATGTTTGGTTATAGTGAGAAAAAATATGGTAAATATTATATTGTTTTTGCAGAGTAATAATATTCTGAACAAAATTTTTTTGTTCGAGATGGAGAAAATTGTTTTCAATAAACTGCTCAAAATTTTGCAGAAAGTGCCATTAATCTTTATGTGCAAATAACAAAGGATCTCTACCCACTAACAGAAGACCGTGATGAGAAATCTTTGCAGCTCTTGAATGCACTGACAGGATATGCCCCTTTGATCTATGACTTCGATCGGTGTGAAGAGGATATTATGGAGCTTTTCAGGAGATGTAAGAAAGTTTGGAAGAGTGTGAATGACAACAGACAACTACCGTATCAATTGGTAAGAAACTATTCAAAAATTGATCGCTTTGAAGAGGTTTTACGCTAATGCAGTTTTTGGTGTCTATTGCCCTTCACAATATTTAATAATAAAGTGATGAAATGAGTATCAGCCTTGGTGTAAGGTGGAATGTTTTCCAGTTGGTTTGTTTGGTGGTAGAATATAGTTCGACGGTTTGAAAAAAAAACGTAAAATTTATCCCAAAAATATTATATTTAGGCACAAAGCATTTCAGTGGACTGACTAGCTAGTCTAACCACTGATGATAATAGTTATAGTGACACAATGAAAGTACACAATAATTGTCTACATCAGTTAGAGCCTAACACATTAAGTAATGTGTCTTTTTTGACTACTACAAACACAGCTACTGAAAACAGCAAGCACTACTCAATTATGCTGCCTGTTCTTACATTCACAAAGCAGATCCAATCATGCATCTATAGTGGATTTTGGGGGCCTATTAACCCACAAACAGGACATTGTCACCAGCCAAACTCCTTGTTCACTAACACAGACAGTTCAATAGTGTCAGATAGCCTGCTTCCACCAATTAGGTTTCTCCTAGAGGTAATACTAGGTTGGTACAGCACTGAATCTTATGTGAAGGAGTAGTCTCTATTAGACATCTAGTAAATAGCCCTCGGCTAAGATTCATCACTCAGAGCGTTAGAGTAAAATGCACTTATTGTTATCAAAAGAATATGAGTAAGCATAAGCTCTAATACAGTGCTGCTTGTTCGTGGCAGAAGCTCTGCCTTTTGTAGGCAGAGCACGGGAAGTTAGACCATGGAACAGCTAATAATACCTAAGTAGGGTATAATGCGACAAATAGGCATGCATATAAAAATACTGACAGATGAGAGAAGGTGTATAAGATCAAATGTATATTGAGCCGAGGGGTGGTGAATGAAGTCATAGGCTCACCGGCCAATCCTAGGCATTCCTGATTCCTGTTGTTGGTATCTCAGTCTTTCTAGGCTCTGGTCCTTGGCTTTCTTGAGAATACAAGCAGGTATCTTGGGGGTATGGGCCTCTAACTTCCCTGAGGCTATTTCAAGCTCCCAGCCTTCAGTAGCTAACTTCCTGCTAGCCCGATATGGCTCCCACAGGGTTGCTAATGACTCATACAGAGTTGGTACAGGGTTGGCACTTGACCAGTGTCGGGCAGATATTCTACCAATTCAGGGTCGATCATTCTGATATAGATTATTACTGGAGTTCTGGCCATTCAGTTGCTATATGAGTGATGCCAGAACAGTTTGTAGACAAGTGCACACATGTGGGTGCTATCAAACATCACCACAGATCTCTATTCGTTAAATACATTATCTTGTATTTAATAATACATTAAGCAAGAGAATAAATAAGGGGTGAGTATCGACCGTACTCAGGTGAGTATATATTTCTGCACAAATAATGATACAGAGAGTAGATGTATCATACATGTAGCATCGGTGTAATCTGAGAGGAACTTTCTTCTATCAGTCACTCTGTTCGTTTGTGTTGAAGGAATTTATGGGAAAGAACTTTGATGTTTCTTCATTTGACATATGGAGGTAGGAATAACCCAACAAATCAACTGATTTGGAGGAGGAGGAAGAGCGGGGAAGTCTTCATCATATGTGCTATCTCTGGTACCTCTTTCAACTACCTGATGACAGGAGAAATTGCCATATTTAGAAGGATGACTGGCATTTTGCCGCGGCCTCCTCGCTGTGTTTTCTGATGGCAATTCCTCAGTCGGGGTCCTCGCCCTTGATAGAGGGTTGTTGGTAGCGGACACTGCCCGGGGCAGGGTCTTCACTTGAGCTGGTCTGGGTGGATTCACCAGAGTAGGTCTCACAGGAAACCTGGGGGGGCGGGTCCAATTGCCGGGGGTTAACTAGGATATCAGGAACAAGGAGGAGATCTGGTTTGGGAAGTTCTGGTTACTGTTATCTCCTCGGGATGGCGAGTAGGTTCTAATGCTGCAAGGGCTTGCCCTCTGGGGTCTGTGCATAGGAAGTAGAGTTTTAGACAAGAACTGTAGGAGTAGGTTGTGCTCATTGGGTTATCTTTTGAGCAGCAGAGATCGCAAAGAATCTCCCAAAAATCCAGTCATTTCTATTAACCAATCCATTTGCCAGCGGGTGGTGGGGAGTTGTCAGGTTTTTTTTTACTATGTTCCGGAGGGAACACAGTTCTTGCATTAAACTGCCCTGGAATTGCGTTCCTTGATCCATGTGGTCCTGCTTGGGATTCTAAAACATGCAAATACCCTTTCATCTAAAGCAGTGGCCACCACGGCAGCAGTGGCAGTTGGTAGAGCCAGTGTTTCCTGCTATTTTGTGAAATGATCTGCGAGGACAAAAATCCAACGATTATCTCAATTTCGGGTGGCAGGCCCATTGGGTCAACCACCAGCTTCTGCCAAGGGCGGTCAGCGTTCATGCTCTACTGACTGGGTTTTTGTTGAGACGCGCCATTTTTGACTTGCTGGCACTCCTCACAACTTTGTACCAGCTTATGAGTATCGGCATATATCCCCGGCACGTACCAGGTCAGTAGTAGCCTCTGTTGCATCCTCTTGATGCCTTGGTGGGCAAGTGAGTGTGTCTGCTACAACATGGTTCCGCAATCCAGTGGCACAGAGCACACCACATGGACCTGTTGTTTACTCCCATCTTAATCTTCGAGACACTGCCCTGTGTAATCCACATAGAAAATTGATGGTAAGCAATAGTCTGTAACTCACGGGTCCCTAAGTCTAGTTGCTCTTGGGTCAAGAAGTAGTCGTTTTTTATGGCTTTATAGACAAGTACTACTGGGTGCCCCCTGTTTGTTGGAGTTGAAATAGCTCTGTCTCCTTGGGGAAGAGGGTCCCTTGGCATATAGCCAGCCCTGAATCATCAGCGGGAATTACTGCTGAGCGAGGAAGTAACGGGGAGTTTGGGTCATCTGGAATTATTGCTCCTATCACCTCCTGATTGCTGGGACTTCCTTCCTTACTTTGTATGTGTTGTCTAGGCAGCGCCGGCTCAGGCCCATAAAGGTATGGGCGGAAATGTCATACTGCCTTTACCACTGCTTGGAATTTCTTCCTGATGACACAATAATTGTGTTCTGTGGCATTCAGGGTCTTACTATAGTAAAATATCACCTTCTCTTGGCCTCCTTGCACTTGGAATAAGACAGCTCGAAGGCCATCCATTGATACTGACACCAGTGTCCAATATGTAGGAACCTTGGTGTTTGAGGTATCCCCAAAACAGGAGTGATGATAAGAGCGCAATTAATTTTAGCGAGTATTATTGTTCAGGCCTCCATTGACAGGAGTGATTCTTCCCTGCCAGACTTGGTAAGGGGTTCGACCATAGTGAAGAAACTGAGTAGGTATTGTAGAAAATAGCTGACAGTACCTAGCAATGCTTGGAGATCCTTCAGATCTTGTGGTGCACTCCATGTTTCAATGGCGGCAACCTTATCGGTATTGGTGACTACTCCACCTCCACTAAATATGTGCCCCAAGTAGTGCACTTGCCTCTGCAACAGCTCACATTAGCTGGGTTTCAGTTTCAAACCACTTTTTTCCAGTGGCCAGGGTGGATGTTAAGCTAAATGGTAAAACCTTCAATTTGAACAGTCCGGTGCAGGTAGAAAAAGAAAACTTCTCGCTGGCATCCAATGGCAGTTACCAGTCACCACTAACAAGGTCCAATGTGCTAAAATATTTACTTCCTGCTAAATCATCAAGTCTTTCATTGAAGCGGGGTTGGTGATGGGTATCCAAGTGAATGATGACATTGAGGCGTCAATAGTCAATACAAAAGCGCCATGACCGGTCATTTTATATGAGAACTACCAGAGACTTCCATGCTCCTAAACCAAGCTCTATCAACCCTTTCTCTTGTAGTTGTGCCACTTATCTTTCAGCCTCTTTTTCTTTCTGGTTGGTGTAGCCTATGTGGGTTGGCGTATGGGTTTGGATCAGGGTATAAGAGGATGTTTTGCTCTATGAAGTTGGTGCACCTTATATCTTGATCTCCCGTACTGAACATTGTTCCGCACTGTTCGAGCAGTTGGCTTAACTGTTGTGTCTCTAGGAGACCTTTACAATTTGGCGGCGCTTTTTGATAGTTTTCTTACAGGTGCTCAGGCAGGGGTGAACATTGAGTTCTTTGGTTCTGTGTGCCAAAGGAGGGATGCCTGTGCCTCTGGGGAGGAGCATTGTTCTGAGTCCAAGGTGGTATGTCTGTCTATAGTTTGACCAGCCTTCAATACCAAAGGCTGATCAGTGGGGTTCAAGCACAGTACTGCTAGACAGCCTTGTCCATTGGGGTGGTTAACACTGGTTGATACTGGAGGGGCATCAGCGTGACCCTCTACTAAGCCTAGGGGTCCCTGATTTTTAGCATTAGGCTTACACATTAATGCAACCTCAGAGCAGGTAGGTACGGTGACAGTCCTTATAACTTGCATGCTATTGACCAGTAACCTTCCTTTACAGTCGGTGAATAGGAGCTGTTGGCCATTCATGAATACGGCAGCTTCAGGACTTTTAGGTGGCACTGATGGGTGTGGAATAAGGGTTTGGCAATAATGGCGTCCTCCTGGATGCGTCCAATAATGAAAGTGGCCTCTACTGTGAAATCCCTCAGCTGGAGAGGAAGGAGATTACCACGTAAAAATGAACATGAGAACTATCGCTCATGGTACTGCAGGGGATGATATTTTTTAAGGTTTTCTTTATAGACAGGGGCAAACACTGGTAGATATGTTAAAACAGCAACTTTTCTAATGCAATGGCTCTCTATGAGCATCGGTAGAGGTGTTCATCAATCTTTCCAGGCAAATAGTAGCCGGCTGATAGCTGAGCGTAAGAAGGCAGGGATCAGGCAGTAAGTATTTCTGACGGAGTTTTTTGGGTGCTGCCAACACTTCCACAAGGGGCTGAAGAGAAGAAAGGAGTTGTTCCACCTTTTTGTGCTTGGGGGGTCTTTGTCTGTCTCCAACAGAATTGAAAAGTTTCACTCTGGCAAGTTGTTTGGTGTACTTTCCTCTACTCCGGTTTTCCTTGTCTAGGAGAAACCCACCTGAGTTGAAGCCTGGTTTTCCCACCGACAGTTTCGGCTTAAGAGACTGCTACTTCCTATGGCTACTTTTAATTACGACTTTTAACCCCTATGGTCATGGTTTGTGTGGTAGGGGTGTTGATTGGAGGCATAGCAAGGAATGAACCATCTTCCAGTAGTTTTCCTTTTGCAGTTAGTGCTTGGAGAGTCTCCATAATTTTTGTAAGAGAGTCCAGTCCAGTGTGGAAGGTATATTTTTGTCTTGCTGAGTGAGAAAGCTGTGAGGGGATGGAGTAGATGGTATTTGAGGCTCCTCGCCTCCGTATTCTTTCTCGCCTGTCTTCTTTCTTACTGCTAGTACATGAATGGGGCGCTAATCGTGTGATGCCTTAATCTGCAAGTGCTCATTACTTGCCTTCACTGCATATCTGAGGTCTGTTGTCTATTTTGCCAGAAGGTGTCTTTGTAGGTATGCATTACCCGTAGTGGAGCTAAATATGTCAAGCATCATGCTCTGTACTAATCTGGGTGGAAGATCTGCGTAAGCTATACTCACCAGGCATTCAACTTCATTTGCTTGCTCCTGTAGGGTTGTCTTATAGGACCTGCTAAGCTAAGTTAACTTTGACATGGCCTCTCTATGAGTTGCATTGAAGCGTGTTCTCAATGGGGGAATATCCCTTGTAGGTGTGGGGGTTTTCCACACTCAAATGTGCTGCTTCTTGAAGACCGCATGGCAGTCTATTCTGGCCATTCATTTGCCTCAGCCACCTAGATGAAGCTCGCGATGAAATGATCATGGTCACCTTCACCCTCAAACTTAAAGTGCAAGTAGCACCTTTGAGTTTTCTGCATAAGTCACAAGCTCCTTAGGCAGTGATTAAACTGTTCCTATTCTTAAAATTGACTTACAGTAAATTATTTGGATATTTACTTGAACATTTAGCTCATTTGGATCATATGGCTCATATGTTTTGATATTGTCAAGTTGTCTTCTCTTTAATTTAGATTGGGACAGTTGGAAAAACAACTTCCCTACAATAACTGTAGCCCTAAGATCTTTGTCACACTCTGTAAGGCTATTATTAATACCCAGCTCCCAATATAGATAGCAGGCTACAAACAAGCTGCCATCAAATCTACAATAGTGACCTTGTAGTAGGATGACTAATCTACCGCGTTCCAGCTATGTGATAGTATTTAAATTTTGGGTGTTTATTGCTTCTAAATCACTGTGAGCATCAGTTGAAATTTTGCTTCTTTGTGTTTGTATCTTTTACACCAAACGAGTTTTTAAAAAATATTTGAAAAAAAGAAAAACAAAGCTAATAATAGTTTCCACCCCCTTATTCATTGTCTGTGCAGTGAGTCACAAGAAGCCGTCCTAGTGTGTTGAATGCGGCTGCAATCGTAATTTTTTTATGATAGGTAGTACATGAGATAAATGGCAGAGTTTTTCTCCTAAAAAAAACAACCAAACTAATGTATCAGTTCTCTAAATTGGTAAATAATCAGTTGTTACTCTATCTATTGATCAACATATGTCACTGATATGTTAGATAGATGGGATATTTGTGTGTATCAAATCTTTCGTTTACCCATTGTTTTTTCATTATCCAACCTCAGATAATTTTTAGTACCAAATAGTTCTTCAGCATCTTAGTGTATCATACGATAATAATGGGGATAGTGATGATAAAAGTACATACGCCAGGAGTCGCTAGAGTTTCAAGATATTTAATTCTATTGGCTGAAAATAAGATAGGCTGAGGACCATTGTCAGTTCTCATTAATAAAAGATAAGGTACTCATTCATAACCTCCGAAAAAGTCTAATTACTATTTGAAAAAAGTGAAACAAAGAGTATGTGGTTACATTACTAGCTAAAATCATTACTTAATAGCCCCGAGTCCTTGTCTGTTGACTAACAAAATTATGATCACAGAATAAATTTTTCTGCTAAATGAGCGTCATTTATTTATGATGGTAAAACCAAATGGTAATCTGTGAATAAAATACAAGTGTTGAATTAGGGGCAACCTTTTCTTTAGCTCATAGTCAAAAATTGAGGATTAAAACTTGTGGTCGTTTTCACACATCAGCACTTCTAAAACATCATAGATTCAAGCAGTTGGATAGTAACTGAGCATCAGCTGATAGTAACTAGTATTTTTCATCAGACTAAAATCTTTAATATGGCAAATGAATTAGCAGAAGAAACAAAACTCCATGCAAGAATAGGCTGGCGAACCACCATACCAACAATCTCTAGACCCAAACCAAATGAAAAAAATTTGAAAATCGATTGACCACCAAATACGCTTGGCATTATTTGATACATTCCACTAGACTTCTTTCCTCATTTTAGCACAATATACAGTTGTAAAAAAATTGCAGTTAATGTTGTGTATGACTAAAAGCTGGAGTTGGTTTTCTTCCTGTTGAAATCATCACTCTACAAGGTCATGATGATCTCATAGCCAATGAATATAAATAGATCATTGAGGTGGTCAACTGATAGTCCATATTATTTTCATGAGCTCACTCCAAAACCAAGAGTAGACAACTCTGACTTTGAATTAATTTTAAGTTCTAAAATCGCTGCCGTTTCTTAAAAAATCGCATCAGTTAAAAACAACTCTAATAGCATCATTAGACTCACCATGTTTCAAACCATACACTGATATTTCTGGCTCAAAGGTGCTACTTGCACTTTAAGCACCGTGAACGGTGATTGAGCATTGACATTGGCTGGTCACATTGGTTACAGTTATTGTCGTCAACAAAGCTCGTAGTCCAAGCAGAGCACCTACCGTCAATCCAGAATTACATGCTACGGATCGCCTGATGGAAGCTTTACAAGCTAAAGTTGTAAAGCTTCGATCAGGCGATCCGTAGCATGTAATTCTGGATTGACGGTAGGTGCTCTGCTTGGACTACGAGCTTTGTTGATGACAATCACTATAACTAGAGGAAAAATCAACTCTATAGTCTACAAGTGGGGCTGTAATTCAGATTGCTCCGCCGGTATTAGCAGACGAGGAGTCAATAGTGACTGGTACAGAGTCACTATTGACTGATGCAGGGTCTGTGCCAGTGGTATACAGGGGTAGTATTGGCCTATGCAAGATCGGTGTCGGTAATATTCATGGCCTGTATCGATAGAATAGAATATAACTAGTAATGTCAGAGAAGATTTTGCAAAAAGTTTAAACTGTACATCAATTGCTGTGGCAAGCGGTCGAAGGTGGAAAAAATTCGACCCCTAATGGGAATCTATGTTTCTCATTTGACAGGTATCACTGCTGCAGTCGGGAAAAGTTGACGACCCCGCAGGAGTGTCAGATTTTTTGACCTGTACTGTGAATACAGTGCCGGGGTGCTGGGTTTGCAGAGTGCAGAGCCAGGGTAGCGTAGCTGAATAGGGTGAGCAATTGGCATCCAACCACTGCCACAATTGTAGTGGATTTTGGGAGCTTTCTAACCCACCAACAGTACTCTGTCACCAGCCAAACTCCTCAGTTTCTTGTACAGTAACGTCCCTAGTGTCGAATGGCCTACTGCCATCAATTATCTCTCCCCTAGAGGCAATACTAAGTAGGTACAACACCGAATCTTCTGTGAACAAGTAGTATCTACTCAACAACTAGTAAAGAGGATTCGGCTCAGATGCTTTAGAGTAAAATGCACTTATCCAAAGCATGCAAGCAAGTATAAGATCAAATACAGTGCTGCTTGTTTATGGCAAAAGTTCTGCCTTTTATAGGCAGAGCACAGGAAGTTAGACCGTGAAACAACCGGTAATACATAAACAGGGTATAATGTGACAATTATACACGCAGATATAAATACTGACAAATGAAAGAAAGTATATGAGATTAAATGTGTATGGGGCGGAGTCCTATAGGCTCACTGACCAATCCTAGGAATTCCTACTTCCTGTTGCTGGTATCTTAGTCTTCCTAGGCTGTGGTCAATGGCTTTCTTGAATATACGAGCAGGTATCTCACATATCTAGGCCTCTGAGTTCTCTAAGGCTATTTCCAGCTTCCAGGCTACAGTAGCTAACTTCCTGCTGGCCCGGTATAGCTCCCACAGGGTCGGTAATGACTCATACAGGGTCGGTACAAGGTCAATATTAGGCCGATGCAGGGTAGGTCATTCTGGCATAGATTATGATTGATGTTCTGGCCATCTAATTGCTGTAGGAGGCAATCTACAGTGAAGCAGACGAGCAGGAAAATTCCCCTTCTACGGACAGCTGATTGGACCACTCGAATGATTGCTAACTACTTATTAATGTGTCTTCTTGTGTGCTACAAATTTTGTTTTTACATTTTGTTCAGTTTGTTTATTTTTAACCAATCATACATGCTTATTTTCAACTGAACATTCGCATATTTTGAGACTGTCTTCTCTATAAATATAGCTGTTGTTTCCTGTGCTTTGCAGAACTGGTAAGGTGCTGTACTTCAGAGTAACTGGAGCATTGTTACTGGTACATGCTTGTTAACCTTAGTTGTTGTATAGGCGAATATAGCTACTATACACGTATGACTAATACTTGTTGATTTGGTAGGTTTAATTTTTAATTATGCAGTGGAAATCCAACCCGGTTTCGTGTGGTACTTTTTTGTGAGTACTCTTTGGTTGATAATAAAGTGGACATTGCATTCAGCAGTTTTTTCAGCTGTCATTTCCAGCTCGGTACAGCTCCGTACAGCTCAGTACAGCTCAGTAAAGCTCGATACAGCTTGAATTCGGTGTTGCAATACCAGGTAGTAGTATTGGACAGACAATAGTCTTGCCTTATTATCTCTGGTACTCTCCCTAGAAGCTGTTAGGTGAAATTCTAATGCTTAATTCATTAAAGTGAATAATTTCAGAATAGTACAATGTGCTGTAAATAAAATTTGATAATAGATTGTTTTGCAAAAGGCTTGCAGTTACAGTAAAAGTTTTACACTAATGGAAAAGCACAAATTTATTGAACAGTTTATGTAAAGCAGATTGGCAGTTCTGCCAATATGATTTTAACCGCAATTTAAGCCATATTGGCTTTTTAACACAAATAATCTCCCATCAGGTTAAACCACCAACAGACAGGGGCGTAGGTTCCCTAAAAATAGACTAACTACTCTTTTAGGGTGGGAGGGGAAGAGGTCCGGAGGAGGGGTGGGGTCCAGGGCACCCTTTCCCCGCTTGTGCCATGCACTAGCGGAAGACTTTAAAACTTGCTGTGGCTCAGATGCATAGAAATGGCGATTCAGGTTCAAAAATACAGTACATACAAAACACCTTCAAGCTAGCACTAAATTGCTTAGCACCACAAGCAGAAGTACACATATCAATTAAATAAGTTTGTCTTCATATGCATTGGTGTTAATGAATAATAATAAATAACAACATATGCAGTTAACAACTAGTATTAATTTGGAAAGCAGTAATGTGAACACTTAGTCTAGAAGTCATTATTAACAATGATGAAATATAGTGACACTAACTGCTATAATGCAAGTTAGATAAACTTGAATTTCATACAATCAGTATCATCATCATCATCATCATCATCATCATCATCATCATCATCATCATCATCATCATCATCATCATCATCATCATCATAATCATCATAATCATCATAATCATCATAATCATCATAATCATCATAATCATCATAATCATCATAATCATCATAATCATCATAATCATCATAATCATCATAATCATCATAATCATCATAATCATCATAATCATCATAATCATCATAATCATCATAATCATCATAATCATCATAATCATCATAATCATCATAATCATCATAATCATCATAATCATCATAATCATCATAATCATCATAATCATCATAATCATCATAATCATAATCATCATCATCATCATCATCATCATCATCATCATCATCAGCGTTACAAGATAACCATCATATACATGAATTTATTACATAGTCTATTGTGACGGAATTGCATGAGAGACTGCGTGCGACGAGATGAGCCAGGAGTTACCTTATCTTACTGAAGCAGATGCTAGCTTGGATGCCTAGCAACCCGAAAAACCTGCGTTCCTACAGATCGTGGAGACGTGATAGCCAACGTCAAGTAAATAACTCGTACTAGGATCATTCTGGAAGCCAACTTGTTTTTACGAATTTATTATTATTGTTGTCATTTTGTACATAGCTCGTAATGCACCTGTTTATATCATATGTGCATGTCCATGCTTGGCGCAATAGTGCTTGAATTTAGTTCCCTTGTTTTTTTCTGGCTATCATATTATGCGATTTTTAACCAATCGCATGTTGTAGTTTTCAACTGATTTATTTGCATATTATTTTTATGAGTTAAAGGGCAGATCGCCCAGCAGTCAGAGTTCTTGGAGTAGTTGTGTTGAGTAGATCATGGGAAGCGTTAGGGCAGCGTTGTGCATCCTCGTAGTCTTGACTGAAAGTATTGTAGTGGATTTTGGGGGCTGAAACCCACTAGCTGAGGTTGGTAGCGAGCTGCCACCAGTTGTTAGATTTATCTGCTACAACAGCAGGGTCGGTAGTGTACCGAAGAGAAATAAGATAGGGTATCCCAACTCTACAACCAGTAGGGAGCCCTCGGCTCAGACGCATAACTCAGTGCTTTTGAGTAAGTATGCATTTATTCATCCAGAATAAGCGAGAAGTAAAAGGCACATTACAACTGAACATAAAGGCACAAGTTCTGCCTTTTATAGGCGCTTCACAGGAAGCAATCATTAGACATAACCAATCACATAAGAATAAGGTACAATGAACAAATGAACAGTCTTATATAAATAGATAACAACTCAAGTGGCGAGAATAGATATGGTGCCAGCAAAAGTAGGTGGAGTTATTAGGTAAGTAGCCAATCACAGTCCTAGCCACTTCCTGTCCTTGGTATCTTGTCTCTGAAACCTTGGTTCTTGTCTTTCCATCTAGTTTAAGGGTGGTTATCTCCCAGATACGCCTTTCTGATTCTTCCAGACTACTTCATAATTCTCAGTCTATGCTGAGTCATTTCCTGCCGGCCCTGCAAGGTCGGTAAAGAGTCATACCAGGGTCGGTATAGCTTGCTACAGGGTCGGCACTGCCCTATGCAGGGTCGGTACTGAGTCAGACGCAGGGTCGGTTAATCCTGCATGATTGATTATGATCTTTCTGGCTATCTAGCGGTTAGTATAAGGGTGCTAGAGTTTGTAACAACAGTGTGCGCAGAAGTAGATGACATTGAAATCCACAACACACCTCTCTTCATTAAAGACATTCTCTTGTCTTTAATAAATGATATTAAGCAAGAGAATAAGTAACTGATGAGTAACAATCGTACTCAGATCAAGGTATATTTGTGAAATCACCGTTCACAGACAATATATACAAAAAATACAGCAATGTCTATAGAGACTAAGTCTATAGAATGAGAATATATATGTGGATAAATATATATGTATATATATACATAAGAGAACGTCCAGTCTCTTAAAAGAGTTCGCCACGCAAACTGCAGACTTGATTGCGCAGCCGCGCTATTTCCTCCGTCACTGCCCTTGCCTCCGTCTTAGCAAGCGTGATGTCCTCTGTAGCAAGGAGCTGGCTGACAATCAATCGTCTAAGCTCCTGTAAGGTTTTCCCAGGCTGGTCACGTGATCTTCGATGGCCTCTGCCAATCGGTTACTGTGGTGCGTGAATTGTAGTGTGGGTCTGGGTATCACTGGCTCTATTGGCTCTGACTTGAGCTTTGTCAGGTCCACGACTTCCGTCTGTGAAGTAGGTGGTGCCGTCTGGGCACACCTCTTACCCAGCTTGGGTATTTTGTAGGGCTGGAGCGGCAGTGGCGTCACCGGCTGAGTACAGGGGGCACTAGCTGACACTTCTGGTGAGCGCCCTCTCTTCAGTGTCTTGCCCTGCTGTGTGGATTAGCACCTACGGAACTTCGCAGGGTCCTTCCACTGGACAAACTGGCAGAACCTACTGTAACTGGCTCTATCCACCATGTACACAATGCCCCCCTTCTGATAATGTATCGGGTCATCCGGTGCGTCCAATTTGGCTTGGTGAGAGTAGACAGCATCTCTACTCTCGCTCCCGTAGCAACAGCGGCAGTAGTGCCGTAGGTAGTGCTGTGCTATGTGTACTCTCAGTTGTCGAGAGTTGCGTGCTCCAAAGTTGCACTTTGGGCACCTAGTGTCAACGGCACTCTGCATTAGTGCGTTTATCCTGTCCTCCGTAGCTGCTGTCACCCATCGTAACATTCGCTAGGGTGGGGTTTCTCTTTTCTTCTTTTGTCCAGGAGGTCGTTGGCTCATCTTCTAACATGAGTCTCTCTTCAGGTAGCTTGCCTTCCTCTAAGTCAGTAGGAGGGGTGACCTGAACCAGCCGCACCACTAACTTCGGCTTGACCTCGATCTCCGAGCGAGAGTCAGCAGCTGCAATATCAATAGACTTATTAGCACACGATTTGTGGACTGTTACTGATATGTCACAGGGGGAAGTAGGGGGACTGATTGTGAGGACGACGCCCTAACAATGCCCTTGAGGGTCGTGGGATTATCATCCAACGAAGCTAGTGAAGGAGCAACGCCTTCTAGGGGAGGACACCGGTGCCTCCCGTTCTCCCTTCTCTCTTTCATGAGACTTCTTCCCTTACCCCGGGTTGGGGTGGGAGGTGCAGGCAGCACAGGGGTGTTCTTCACGCCTTCAGTGCGCTTGGTGCCTACGTTCTGAACTGTGGCATCTCCCTCCTTCTCCTGAGAGGGGGCCGCGAAGGGTGTTTAACGCCTTCTACAAGTTTTTTCAACTTGCTGCTTGCTGCAGGGTGACCCCCGGCCGGGACCAGGTGACCCCAGGCCGGCATAGAGTGCTGCAGGGTTGGTACTAGAGACTGCCGGGCTGGCATAGAGTTATCTCATCTCAAAACGAATTTCTTTTTGCAAGATTTTGTATCTACCGCCTGTTTATCCGCCATAACTGAATTTAAATTTATTGGGGGAGTTGATCTGCAAGTCCTACTTGGCAGATGCCCTTGGGTTTGGGGCTGAAACAACTTAGGGGGGCTGCCACAACGTAATGCCAAAGGATCAGTTTTTGAACCGTGCTAAAAAATCCATTTAGCCATTTGAGATTCGGAAAACTCACCGTCCTCTATAGCAGGCAACGCGCCTTTGGCTTCTTTCTCAGGTGCTGGCTGGCTCTGCAGCAGGTCAGCTGTTGGCATGGCCAACAGGTCTTCCTCGCTTAGTGCTGCCGGCGGCTTGTATTCGGCTATCTCAGCCTCTAGCAATAAGTGCTCGTCATCTTCCTCAGTGTCCGAGAAATGCGAGCTTGATTCTGTCATCTTGTTGAGTGAGAGTGGTTGTTCAAGTGGTCTCCACTGGTCACTGTCGTTTGAAAGAATGAGCAACTTATTTTTGCTAAATGTTCTCTCAGAAATCTGACTCACTCTTTCTGTAGTCACAGGAAGCAGAGCTGCAGTAGAGATAGTAGGGGCAATTTTTGCTGCCTCCTGGTGGCTGTTAGACTGGCTGCACAGCTGGGGCTTACAGGTCTAAGGAGAGCTAGTTTGTGGGGGTTTCTCTGACACCAAGCACGACCTTTCTGGTGTGAGTTGTTTGGCAGATACAGCCATTTCAAAGTTTTTCTGCAACTTTCCGACTACCGCATCACAGGTGTTCTCTCTTTTTTTTCCTGTTGACTGCTCAGAATAGCGTCCTGCCTTGGTTGCAATTCCTTCCTGTTGATTGAAGCGCTTCCTTCACTGCTCCTGGCTGCGGGGCATTCCCTTGACTGCAAGGGGTGTAGCCAACAGGGGCGCGGGGGTATTTTTCATCGTTTCCTCTGTAACTCCTACAGTTTTCACTGGATTCAGCTGAAACTTGCTGGAGAGGTACTTCTCCCCTCTCTCCAAAGTATGGGCAGGTGTCCTGACAGCTCGTTCTGCCAGGAGAGGTATTGTAGGGGAAATCCATCCCGACCAAGGGGGAACAGCTCCTTTTTGGCTCCAAACCGGCTATGTTTGTTTGTTTGTTTGTTTGTTTGTTTATTCCTCATAAGACATGATATAAAAAAGTACATAAACACGGAGATAGGTGCAATGAGAGCCCATGTGCGCAATAGCATGGCTAGTCAGGGCGCAGGGCTAAAATGCAGTCAACAGTTAACACTCGCTCTAGGGGCAGAGACTACTCCAGCGAGTCCAGCAGGTGTTGCTTCAAGCTTGCTTTAAAAGCTTTTTCACTGGCCATCCTCCGATATCTCAATGGTAGCGAGTTCCATGCCACCGACATCTGATAGGTGACCCGCCTCTGCCCACACACGGTTGTGGCATGTGGAACAGGTAAGACCATGTCAGAGTTACGAGTAGTGTAAAAGGGTGTAGAAGGAGGTGTACTAATAAACTTGGAATGAGCGAGAAGGCAAATTTTAAAGAAATATAAGGAGCTGATGGGTAAAACTTTTGCTTTTTTGAATAATGTAGATGACGGGTGTTGGGGGTTTTTGTGGTAAATTATACGTAAGAGACGCTTCTGAATTGTGAGCAATTTATTTAAGTGGGTTTTGGGAGCATTGCCCCATGCCTCAATGCAATAAACTAGATTGCTGTTTATTAAGCTATTATAGAGTAGCAGGAGGGCCTTTTCAGGCATGAAAGTCGATGCTTGGTATATAATACCCAAGCTTTGACGAAGCTTGGATCTTAAGTTCTCAATATGTTTAGCCCAATTTAATGTTGAATCTATTGTAATACCTAAAAATTTAATTGAGTCTGCCATTTTCAAGCTGTTATTATTAACTATCACATCTTTCGCAAATTGAAAACGATTTTGAGGGTTTTTTATTACAATATAATTTGTCTTGTCAACATTTAGCGTTAGTTTATTAACATCACACCAAGTTTTAACTTTTTGAAGTCCATTATTTACTAACGCAATCTCATCATTTAAGTTTTTTGAAGTATAAAACAAGTTTGTGTCGTCTGCAAACAAGATAGTTTTAAAAGTACCAGCGCTAAACATCAAGTCGTTTATATATAATAAAAAAAGAGTTGGTCCTAAAATTGACCCTTGAGGAACTCCACATGTCACTGGCAATGGAGTTGACCAAACATTGTCTAACTCTACTGACTGTGTCCTATCTGTTAAATAGCTTTTAAAGAGATTCTGGGAGCTCTGCGAAAATTTTAAATGTTTCATTTTAGATATCAAAATTTTATGATCAATGGTGTCGAACGCTTTTGAGAAGTCAATAAATACTCCCAATATGGAGAGACTTTTATTTAAAGCGTTAAATGCATTGTCAGAAAAATCAATCAAGGCTTCCCTTGTGCCCTTTCTCTTTTGGAATCCATATTGGTTCAGTGACAAAATATTATTTGAATCAAGATGTAAATGCATCTGGGTGTTTATTATGCGTTCAAATATTTTAGAGTAAATTGGCAAAATTGAGATTGGACGATAATTACTACAAGATAGTTTACTTCCTTTGTTTTTATATATTGGGAGTACTTTCGCAGCCTTCATTTTAATGGGTACACAACAGTTTTTAAAACAGAGATTTATGATGTAGGTTAATGGAGGTGCAATGTATTGGGCGCATGATTTTACTAGTTTTGCTGGTACACCATCCAATCCTTCAGCTTTTCTCTCATTTAGGTTATTTATCTCTTTGATTACAACTGTTTGATCAACTTCGGATATACTAAAAACACTAAGATCTCTGTCAGGTGGAGCTAAGTCCTCAGATTTTAATAAATTAGGCGTGATAGCATCTGCAAGCTTGGGCCCAATATGTGTGAAGTAGTTATTAAATTCAGTGGCTATTTGTGTCTTATCAGCTATTAACTCCGATGTTGAGGAGTTTGCTATTTTTTGTATAATCTGATGCTTGTTATGTCCACGGCCACAAGCGCTGTTTATAATTTCCCAGAGTTTTCTAGGGTTAGACTGCTTTGATATTAAATTTTCATAGTATTTGGCCTTTGCCTGTTTTAGTAATGTTGAAACTAGATTTCTCAATCTGATGTAGGAATTTTTTAATTTAGGACTAAACGGAAAAGATTTGAACTTTTTAAACATACGATCCTTCTGAGTTATTTTGAGTAGCAAGTGGGATGTCATCCATGGGTTAAAGAACTTTTTATTGACAAAAGGTGTTTTTTCTTGAAGTGGAGCAATGCTATTAAATATTTCAGCTGTTTTTGCAGTGAAGTTTTCATAAGCTGTGTTTGCATCATGTACATTGAATACAAGGGTGTCCCAATTTACAGAGGCGAAGTAGCTTTCTATATTAATTAAATGGAGTTTTTTATAGTTGCGTGTCATTTTACGAGGAGCTGCACTCAAATTTAAGGCATTGAAACAAGCAAAGATTGGAAAATGGTCTGATGTATCTGTTTCAATTGAACCACATGTAATATTTTGAGTTGACAAATTGGTAAGTATGTGATCTATACAAGTGCTTGAATGAGAGGAGATGCGAGTGGGAATAGTGATAAGATTTGTTAAGTTGAATTGATGAATGAGATCAAGGTAGTCAGATGAGTCTGAGGATAAAGTGTTAATGTTGAGGTCTCCGGCCAGAACATGATCCACACCCCCCACACCATGCGAGGACAGATACGAGTCTAAATCGTTTAGAAACCCACCAGAGTCAGCGGATGGCGCCCTGTATACCGAAGTAACCAGCAGAGGTCTCTCACCAACACCAGCAAGCCTCACTGAAACAGCCTCTGCCCCAGTCAATGACACAGATTTAGATTCCAGTACAGCCAGGCCACTGCGCACATAGACTCCTGTGCCTCCACACTTAGAAGAGCGGCTGTCACCTATAAATATATAATTAGGAATCGGAAAGAAAGAGTGTTGGTTATCGTAAAGAAAAGTTTCGCTAACACAGATTACATCAAATGAGAAGCTAAAGTATGAAATTAATTCCAGAATTTTGTTATAATTTTTCTTTAAACTGCGAATGTTGCAGTGAACAATACTAAAGCCGTCACAACTTAGTTGTTGCAGGTCTGCAGGGTTATAACTAAGGCATTCTATATTTGGGAAAAACATGACAATGGTTAGATTTATCTCTAGTCATTAAAAACATAACATAGTTAGTCCTTTGAAAGAGACTTGAGGTCATTCTCGCATTTAATTCGAACCGCTTGTGACTCCTGGGACTTCTTGACATATACTTGTTGATTACGTGACCAGGCATATTGGTAGTTATTGGTTGATTTAAATTGTCTAGCCATGTAAAAAAGTCTCCTCGTTTCAAAAGATAGTAGCTCATTGACATAAACTTTAGATTTGGAGCCTTTGTATCCAAGGTCAGCCGAAACAAGAGGTCCAGAGTCGGATTTCCGGAAAGCTTGAAGAAAAGAGTTTCTCACATGTGTTTGTAAGAATCTAACTATAATTGATTTTTTACTCTTGTTGCGGTACGCTAAATCAATATTGTTTGCGTCAATTTGTAGATCCTTTTGTTCAGCGAGTTTGGTGACAATCTGGTTTAGTTGTTCGTTTGAATGATAGGGGATGCCCTGAATGTCTACAGATTTATTGAGCATTAGGTTATCCTGATCCTCAACTTTCTCTTTAATTGATGGAAGACATTGTTTGATAGAGCTAACTTCTTGACGCAGATCATTTACAGTCTGAGAGTGAAATTCCAAGCTTTTCTCTATGTTCTCAAATCTATCCTCTATCTTAGAAATTCGCCCATTTAACAACTTCAATTGTTCTAGGACCAGCTCTAGAGTAGCAGAGCTCTCAGCGTCAGACTTTTGCCGAGGCATGATTCTACCATGTACGTGTATTAGGAACTTACCCAATTTGGGGGTGGTTCATAGAGATTACCCCACCCCCTGCAGTTGACAAGGCTTGATAACAGTCAATATATTCTTCAGATTTAGTTGTTTTTTATGAAGAAAATATGTAGAACTTCACAATGATGAAATTATAGCTAGAGAAGAAAGCTATGCAATTAGAGGTATTTGAAGAGCTCAGCCGAGCTCACAACCTCACGCTACGACTGCTATATTACTGAACCTGCGTCTAGCAACCTGATACTGCCTCTTAGCAACTTCCCATGCTTATCAGTGCAAGGCAATTCGTGGCCATCAATTATGATGGTGGAGTCTATGAATCTCATCATACACTCATGAGCTGTGAGGAAAAGCATTCCTACAATGGCGTCCTCATGTATGTCACTAATGACAAAATTAACATCTATCCGTAGTCTACGTAGCTGGAGCGATACTTGCACAGTACCATAAAATGGAATCTTCGAGCCGTCTGCCATCAGACCATGCGGCTCGCTATCCTGGAGGGTGTCCTGGACCCATTGTGGCAGTCTACGGTAGGCATGCCGTGACAATAGATTGGTTATGCATCCCGTATCTACAAGGATGGACATCAGACTTCCGTCCATCTTGCCAGACAAGAAATACCTGGCTGTATACGAGCTCTTCAGACTACTACTGGCAATCTCTGTTGCCTGTGCTTGGGGAGGTTTATTTGCAGGGGCGTAGCCTGCCTGCTGACCTTGTGTAGGGGGTTTACGGCTAGCCCTGTTGCAGCTAGACGCCGTCTGGTCTACTGCGGCCGGTATCCATTTCCCTTCTGCAGTGGTTGGCTAGCTTTCGCTTGCCAAGGCTTCTGTGTACAGGCTCTCTGTACATGCCCGACTCCACCACAGCCCCAACAGCACGGTGTGGGCATGGCTCCCAACGGTGGAGTGGCATCTGGGGAGTTATCCTTCCTTAGCGACTTAATCTCCCGCGTTAAGGCTTGCAGGGTCTCCATTACTAACTGGAGGGGGTTCTGTCCAGCGCTGGGTACCGCACTGCTAACTTGTTGAACAGGCGAGTTGGGGGAGCTGGAGTGCATGGTAACGGAGGGGCAACACCTCTGTACTCTTCTTCTGAGTCTGTCTCGTCTCCCACTGCTCGCACATGAGTAGGGCGCTAATCGTGTGCAGTCTTGACCTGCAGGTACTCATTGCCTGCTCTCACTGCATCTGTTAGGTCTGCTGGCTGCATAGCCAGGAGGTGCCTCTGCAGGTATGCAATACCAATAGTGGAAGTGAATGTGTCAAGCGTTATGCATTGCACTGCTCTAGGTGAGAGGTTTTCGTATTCCAGACAAATCAGACGCTCCACCTCATTAGCGTGTTTCTGTAGGGAGGTTGTGTAAGACCTGCGAAGACTAGTCAACTTCGACATAGCTTCTCTGGGAGTAACACCAAAGCGTGCTCTCAACGCGGCGAATATCCCTTGTAGGTGTGGAGGTTTCCCACACTCCAGTGCACTGCCTCTCAAAGATGCACGCAAGTGCAGCAAGGCAGTCTGTTCTTGCTACTCGTTCATTTCGGCCACCTCGATAAAGCGTGCGATGAAATATTCAACGTCACCTTCACCTTCGTACCTAGGCGCCTTAAGCGTTGGATGTGCGTTAGCATTAGCTGGTCGCATGACAGCTTGTAAGGCTTCCGCCAAACGATCCATAGCAGTTAACTCAGGGTAGACAGCAGGGGTTTTGCCTGCACTACGAGCTCTGTTGGCCGCCATTGTTACGACTAGAGGAATAGTCAACTCGATAGTCTACAAGTAGGGCTGAAAAACAGGTTGCTGCGCCGGTCTTAGCGGACACAGGGTCGGTGATGAGTGATGCAGGGCCAGTATAGATGCTATGCAGGGCTGGTATAGACAATGCAGGGTAGGTATGGACTGCTGCAGGGTCGGCACCAATGGTATGCAGGGTCTGTCTGTCAAGAAAATGTTTAGTGATGCTCAAAACATTGTCCGTGTGGTTGTACTGTACGGGTCGTCCCTTGACGGTAGCAGTAAGTGACCTTCAATTGAGTGAAGCCTAGTCTGAGAGTAACTGGCAGAACACTGCCTAGTTTACACAACTGGGGATCAGCTGAACACAGCTGAATCCGAGAGCAATACCTAACAATTGGATATCTGCAAGAACTTCCGCAAGATATCACGCAATTGTCTAGCCCGAGAGTAACTGGCAAAACACTGCCTAATTTACACAGCGGGGAGATTAGCTGAACACAGCTGAATCTGCGAACAATACCTAGCAATTAGATATCTGCAAGGACTTCCGCAAGATATCACTTAATTGTCTAGCCTGAGAGTAACTGGCAAAACACTGCCTAATTACACGACTGGGGGGATCAGCTGAACACAGCTAGATCCGAGAGCAACGTTTTGATTAGTAATGCGGTAGTTGACTGAACACAGCCTTTCTACTATTTATAGGAACCTGACTGAGCACAGCCTAAGTTACCTCAGTTGCTTAGGGCAAGCTTTTGCCTGCTAGCTAAATATCTGCAGAAGCTTCCGCTAGATATTATCAAGCTACTTGGTGTTTATGATAAATTTTGTACAATATAGCCGTCCAACCCAGACTTTGGCTATAAAGTTTTAGTCTAGCAAATGAATAACCCTGTGAGTCTATCGTGTAGTTCTATCTATCAGAGCACTGATAAGAGAGAAGGTGTGAGCTGGAGTACAATTCCAAACTGACTTTATTGAGCATGTACATGGCCTTATATATGTTATGCAGGCAGCTGATTGGTTGCAAGGGATGACCAATCAGAAAAGAGTATAATAAATGACCAATCAGAAAAGAGTATAATAACTGTGAGGCTATGTATGATGCTTTGAGACTACAAACATGGCGGTGCAAAGTGGGCAGCCATCTTGCTTTTCCAAATAGTAATAATAAAAATAATAAAAAATGTTTCTGGCAATGTATGGAGATATTGTAAGTATTGTAGTGTTGTACTTGCGAAATAGATGTTGTTGCAACTGTTAATACTGAGTAAGGACTAAATTTCGAAGCAGCTATTATATATTTTAATAAAATATGGATAAAATATAAAAAGCACCTGTCTAGCTAATAGTAAATATATGTATAATTTATAAAATACTGTCCACCTCATGGTTTTGCAAGACAGAGTTTAGACTCAATGTCAATTGCTGTAGCAAACTGTTGCAGTCGGAAAGGAGTCAACGCCTTTCGCAAATCTATGTTGCTCACTTGGTGGGGGAGCACTGCTGCAGTCGGAAGAAGTCAACGACTCTTGCAGTAGTGTTCGTTTTCGTCCTGTACTGTGAATACAGGATCGGGATGCTGGTTCTGCTTAGTGCAGAGCCAGGGTAAAGTAGCTGAGTAGGGTGTGCAACGGATCCCACCGCTGCCACCAATGTAGTGGATTTTGGGGGGACGAAACCCACTAGCTGAGGTTGGTAGCGAGCTGCCACCAGTTGTTAGATTTATCTGCTACAACAGCAGGGTCGGTAGTGTAGCGAAGAGAAATAAGATAGAGTATCCCAACTCTACAACCAGTAGGGAGCAGTCAGCTCAAATGCATAACTCAGTGCGTTTCAGTAAGTATGCATTTATTAATCCAGAACAAGCGAGAAGTAAAGGGCACATTACAACTCAACATAAAGGCACGAGTTCTGCCTTTTATAGGAATTTCACAGGAAGCAATCATTAGACATAACCAATCACGTAAGAATAAGGTACAATGAACAAATGAACAGTCTTATATAAATAGATAACAAATCAAGTGGCTAGAATAGATATGGTGCCAGCAAAAGTAGGTGGAGTTATTAGGTAAGTAGCCAATCACAGTCCTAGCCACTTCCTGTCCTTGGTATCTTGTCTCTGCAGCCTTAGTTCTTGTCTTTCCATCTAGTTTAAGGGTGGCTATCTCCCAGATACGCCTTTCTGATTCTTCCAGACTACTTCATAATTCTCAGTCTATGCCGAGTCGTTTCCTGCCGGTCTGCAAGGTCGGTAATGAGTCATACCGGGTCGGTATAGCTTGCTACAGGGTCGGCACTGCCCTATGCAGGGTCGGTACTGAGTCAGACGCAGGGTCGGTCAATCCTGCATGGTTGATTGTGACCTTTCTCACTATCTAGCGGTTAGTATAAGGGTGCTAGAGTTTGTAACAACAGTGTGCGCGGAAGTAGGTGACACTGAAATCCACAACAGTATTAGTGGGTTCTAATATTGTCCACTATTTATACACTTCGAAACAGCTCACGTTGTATTTTTTGTATCTTTGAACTGAATTTGTTATTGTTGATATCTACAACTCTCCTTATGCTGTGCAATTTGCTAAGCAGAACAACTTTGTCAATAATTACACTCTTAGAGATTATGTTACACTCTTTGAAATTGTCACAAGTCTGCCTAACACGATTGCTAAAATCTATACACGTACTTACTAAGCAAATTTGAGAAGTAAGTGAAACCGGATCTGTGTTGCGTATTAGGAAACAGAAAGTCTCTGTATTGAGACAGTGGAATTAATTAAGTACCGTATACAGTGGTGTTATACTACAGGTTAGTAGATACTGCATAAGGGTTGTACCTTGACGCTAGATTGGCTATGCTACCGACACGGCCCTACTGCTCAATAGTCTCGGACAGCTATCCTCAACAGTGGTCAGGTGAAGGTACTGTAGTTACACACTGGCAAATCCTTTACACTATAATAACAGATTAATAATATAAATAATAACAATCAACGAATATAATAAACTAATAGCAGTAGTAGATAAATAGTAAATAGATAGTGAACAAAGCATCAATATTATTATCATCAGTAAAAATTGATATAAAGAGAAAACAGTGGTTATTATTAGAAGACGACTGCTTTAAGGACCTGTTGGTCTGGAAGCCTTGCGTTGTCGAGTAAGTGGGCAGAAGGGAAGCAGACTTACCTGGCAGGTGCTGCCTATCAGGGCCTACCTTTAGGGAGACAATGCTGAAGGGTAGGTAGTGGCACGGACGGTCTGCCAGCAAGCTTGCACAACCAAGTAGACAACTCTGCCTACTTAGAGGGGGTGCGGGTGGCTATCGAAGTAACCAACAGCGTTACTGAAAACTCCTGCACAATAATAATATTATTTTATTAAATATTCATCAGTTGATGATAATACATAAATAAAAAGTTATTACATTAAAAAATAAAAATATTAATAGTGATAAAAAGGAAATAGAAAATAATAAAATATATATATTAATTTAATAATAATAATAATAATATTAATATTGATGCCTGATTTATGTTTCATAAGAATATTATAAAATAAACATTTATTTGTACATCTAATAAATATATTGAACATATAATATAATCTTGTTTATATATATTATTTATAAGATTTATTTATTATAATAATAAGTATACCAATATTTATTATATAATCAATCAGCATTTCGCCATCAAGCATTATTTATCTAGCCGAGAAGATGTTGGCCTACTCTTAGCATAATCATTCTGCTCGAACATTACGCACCAAGCTGCTGGCTCAAATGATAATGCAAAAGAGGAATTAGTCTGTTTAATTTGAAAGTAGTAAGACTGAGGTTAAATTACAGTGCAATTCCTCAAAGATATAGGGCACTTTTAAACTACTAGGACTTCTTTGGCACCTGAGTCAGAATTTTATTTTTTTTACATCTTAGACTTAATTACAACTAATAATGAGGTGACAATCATATGAAAGACAATCAGTTGTATTTATTAGTTCTTTTACTATTACCAAAGAAAGATAATCAATCAATTTTGTTTCCATGATACTAACACACGACTGCTGACTGTTGATACAAGACTGAGATTTGACTCAGGAAGAGTCGTAGGTCGGACCCGGTAATATACGCCCCTGCCAACCAAGAAATGGCTCTGGAAGGCGTGCATCAATAAAAAAAAACTTGAGTGACTAAAACTAGAAAATAGTTTGCAACAACAACGAGCAAAAAGCCAAAAGATTAAGAGTCAATGTTAAAGGAGAAAACTGCAGCAATTAAATAAAAACTACACCCTACTTTTGTCTGAGCAATAAAACAGAAGCTAGTGGGAAACATTTGAAAACTTGTCTCGATATTTATCCATTTGTTGTGATGAACAAATGAAAAGTTTTATTGAACGCATATTTTTTGCTATCGGTTTTTTTCTATAAAAGTTTTCTTTTTGGTGCGGTACAACTAATTTGTTATTGCTTTTTCCTCATACACATACAATAGGGTGAAAGGTGGAAAAAGTTTGTCAATAAAATAGGAGTAGTGTGCCAAAACGTTTTGTAACTTTTTGAGTCTACTTTTGCTGCTTGGTGGATCGCTTGGCTCGAATTTTATATAACTAAATATTCACGTACAAAGTCATCATAAGGTTGCATCATTGTCATGCAATATAAGTTTAACTCACGTACTATTTCAATTAGCTATGATTGGCTTCCGAAAAATATATTTATTGCCATATTCTAACGCAGTAATAGGAAAATTGTTTGCTGCTAAAATGGTATCAGTTAGAGTACCTAAGAACAAAATACATTACCCTTGGATTATTAAAGGTTAGAATAATGCATCATTTAAGATATAACGACATTTATTGTAGACCCAGTGTAGTGATGACCTGGAAATTTTAAAACGAATTGAAAACGATGTTTGCAAATCTGTGTTTGATGCTCGAGACATCAACAAAACAGGAATCTATGAAATTGGAAGTGACCAAAAGCATTGTAAGGTAAGAGTTACAAATGAGCTTCTTTTAGATGTGTATACATACTTCAAAAATGAAATCAAGTTGTTGTAATCCAAAGACAGTGTCTTGGTTGAAAAGTTTATGTAAGTGGTAATGCTTGAGCAGAAATCTGTCACTCCTGTGCTTTTTTGAGGTCTGACTCCTGACCCCTTGACCCCTGTTGACAGACGCTCTTTTGGTTTCATTTCATGGACCCCATAGTGTGTTAAAAATTAGCATAACTGGAAGTGTATACACTGGTAGTGATTGATAATTAAATCATGTGATTTAGGCTTTGTATTTTTTTTCGGTGATACAAAGCATTGTGTCTAACAGTTTGGTTACTGAACATTAGTTAAAGTTTATATTTTGCTATTTCGTTTCACAAGAAATTAGAATCCACCCATAACAAGTACAGTGGATGAACATCAATTCATTCGAGTGTTAGTTGTGGCAAAAATTTGGTGAGGTGCAAAAATATTAAACACTGAGAAATTTACCCGTAAAAATTTGTTACATAACATGCTAATCTAACAATTATAATTACCAATAAAGCATTGATATCACAAAAAAACATTTCTATGAGATCATCGTGCAAGTATTATTTGCTTGTTCTTTTCATTCAATAGTTAATTTGGTTGACACACCATACTCATCCTTTCACTTAAAACTATGTTAATCCTTATTTGATTGACATATATTACAGCAGTTTCCTATCTTTCATTACAAATCTTCAGATTTTTTTCCTAAATGACTTAACTTTTCTTAAAACATTCAAATAACTGTTTTTGTTGAGCTTGTTACTTCTCTTGTTTAAACTCGCTATCTTTTTTACGCTAGCAATTAAAAAATTTTGAGTTGAGTGCAAATACTTTATCTCCTATGATCTCTTCTTTAAAAATACCTGGTGTTTTTCTATCAGGCATGTACACTTTGCTACGACAATTTTTGACTCCCCATTCAATTCCTATTTTATTGAACTTCAAAATCTCACATTAATATCTGTGGCAGTAAAAACCTTGAAACTAGTTAGCGTAATTGGCATAAACTCAGCTTTTATAATAATGCAACTCCTTAAATGGTTCATAAGGCTACCTCTGAAAATGGCATTCTGATACCAATATGTAATAGACATCATGAATGCAAAGTGATGCGTTTTTGAACTTTAGACGTCTTCAAACTTAGTGCTTACTACTCATTTGTTTATTTATATAACTCGTCTTACTTCTACAGACTCTTTCACTTAATATACAACGATAGGCTAAAAATTGTGCTACAACATCTAATATTTTTTATTTCATTAATTAAAGCTTATCTCAAAATGATTTAGTTATTTTGCTTTTGTGTTATTTTGTCTTAAAACTAATAGAAAAATTTACGGGTCGCCCAAATGAGTAAAAAAAATTCACGCCAAAATCATCAAAGAACACCGCTAACCATTGCTCTCTAGGTTGATGGGAATAATCAGTATGTTTTCATATGGCTCATAGCTCCGCAATTTTGAGTTATGCCTCATTTGGAAACAGCTGCTTGCGCAATGAATTCCCCAGTTTTGGTTGCGGAAACTGTTTTTGAAAACAGCCACTATGCGTCATAGCGAAACAATTAAATGCGCATTGTGAAGCGGAGTAAACCACGCTGTATCCGGTCTACAAAAAACGTAAACAAACTGCTGTTTCTTCTCACCGATTGACCGTTTGCAAGCAATAAAAGTTGCATTGTCTTATCATTAATTTGTTAGTTAGGTGCAATGTCATGTCAGTTTAATGATCATGAGATCTTTGATTTTCTCGGTAAAATTGAGGAACAAAACGTACAACATAGAATCGATGGAAAAACACAAACAAAGTAACATTGAAATATTCATCATCAGGGGCATTGCTCAGTCCATGGGGTCAGATAAAACTGCTGAGCAATGGCGGTCAAAATGAAAAGGCTTGAAAGCAAAATATCTTGAAGAGACGAAAATATGTAGCATCTCTGGTTATTTGTTGGCAGTTTTTAATAAATGACAATGATATTGTATATATGTTGATAAATATTATCAGAGATGGTACAAGAAGAAGTAGTTCCATTTATTATTTACTATTTTATTATATATTATTATTAATTATAAAAATAATTATTATTATGTTCAATTATTATTAATAATATATTATTATTATATGCAGTAGATGAGCTCCAATTTCTGATTAGTATTCATTCTGGTGACTAGCAGTGATCTAACAAAATGTCTCTGTTCAAACTACATGTGTTTCCTGTTGCATGGAAAAACCAGCAGTTTGGGACTTCGCACATACATTGCGCAACACTAACGGCCCGTAGGAACAGTTTTGCCTTGCTATCTCACTTGGGGCAACTCCAAATTTCGGAGCTATGAGCCATATGGAAAATACTGAATGAGTGTTGAATACGAAGCGTCCGGGCGGAAAGTTGTAAATTTGCGTCCAAAGCTGATCTCTAGGCGCAACGTGAACACCCTCGGCACGACAGATATCATCCGAAAATAATATCAATCGAATCTGCATGGTGTTCATCTCTTACTGGTTGTTTGGAGTACTATGTCACCCGCAACATGTAATTGAAGAATGCTATCCATCTACAATACAGCGTCCTTTACAAAGTAGGCAACCAGGTACAAACTATCGGTTGTGTTTGCGCTAAACTGAATCTCCACACTCGTCGTGACATTTTTTATCAAGTGAAAACTTTCTTTGAGAAAATCACCTGTCAAGTCGAATCTGTAAATCATAGTGCCATCTAGATATTGTTCTCTTGTAACACCTATACTTTCACCGTCGAACAGATATCTACTAGTTTGTAAAAATTGATGATGTTCCCGTTCAAAAATTTATTTGGTATAGTTTGGCTCATGTCTCCTTCCAACCGGGCAATCGCCAACTCTCTATACAATGCTCTTGACATTGGCATGCTGCATCCTAAACAGGTTTTTGATGAAACATCTACTCAGAGCGTTGTGATCGACCAAACATAGATATATCTGTTTCGGTTTCTGTTGTTCTCTTCCAGTGTTATATCAATCTGTCCCACTCTGCTGGGACCCCTGTACAACTTAAATTGGTTTTGCTCAATCGGACAAACGTAGTTGTGTCCTTCCAACAACAAACTGAGTTGAGAGTTTTGTATCGTGGCGTTTACCTTGACTTTGCAAAGATACAGTTCAAAATTGTCAATTCTGATCTTTGCTCCGCCAGCTTGATACTCATTGGCCGCAAACAAAGCCAGTTTGCTGAAAGCCCGATCAAACTCCAGTTGCATAGTCGGACTAGGAACTATAAGTTTTCTCTGATGGGAAAGCGCGAGGTGGGGTTTGCTGGAGAACTCCAATATCTTTCCACCCCGGATTAATTCCCTTCTTTTTTTTTCGTAGTGGTGCTGTGTTTACCAGCGTCTTTACTCATCGAATCATTGTACGCACAACCCTCTAAACGGCACCGGTATTTATTTGCAGTGGCATTTGTTGTCGTACTCGACCATATTAAATTCTATAAACATTTTCATATCCTTGAAAACTGCATGGGTTGAGTCTCTCACCCACACAGGTGCCTTTTTTGCGCTCGCACTATCACTTCCATCGTCTTGGACAAGGATAAATGTGGCTTTGATTTTCAAAAATGAGTCGTACAGATCTTTGTAATGCTCGTTACTCCCTGCCAAGGTCAACTCAATCCAGCCGTAAGGATCCAACCGGTCGGGTCTGATGACGACGTATTCCAATCTCTCTGCCAATACTTCTGTGGGCTCCGTCGCAGACACACCCAGAGCAGGGTTTATGTTGTAGGGAGAACCTTCCAACATGTTACCGATCACTTCATTTAGACTAGCCATTTTGTATGCGAGTGATGATTGCTTGAAGCGATATTGCTCCGGCATCTTTATAGGTCCTACTTTGGCTAAATATGGAATGACCCCGTTTCTCTAGACCTCTCCTCTTCCCCAGAGCGGATTTTCTTCTCCTCTTGACGAGATCTGGATGCACAGTGCAGAGAACATCCCTTCCAAGATAATTGAGCTCCTCCAGTCCTCTCTTCTTTGCAGATGATGCAAAACTATGACCGTCGATGACATCATGCGCTATGTTGCTACCTACAGACAGTGCTCTCTTACCAAGGCTTATTGCTCCTCTCTTCAGCTAAGGCATTGCCGATTTGAGAATAGTTGAAAAAATATTGCCGAGTACATTGCCCCCCATACTACCCATCACTCGTTGTCTGCTATACACTCCAATTCCGGTCCCTGCTAGCATTTTGTAGTACTACTTGTAAAAAACTTTCGAGTATTCGGGTTGTATTGTACCAAACTCATTGTGTCATATTTTCTCTAAAGTGAACCAGCAGAGCAACAGCTCAACCATCAAATGGTATTTGCTCACTGTCATCGATTTTTATAAGCACTTGGATGACATTACTATTCAGAATTTCTGCATTGACATAGTGCAGGTTTTAAACTCTTGGTACACAGTGGAATTCTTCTTTCCTTACACCAGTACTACTCTTAGCAAAGGTACATTCGTATGGCCTAACATCCTATTGTCGACAATGTTGGAATAGACGTATAAAGAGGTTAATCCGAAAATTATATTAGGTGATGTGATATTGTTGTATCTACCACTGGGATACGGAGTTTTTCCACCCAGCTTGAATCCAAATATGTATACCAAGTATTTAGCAAAGCTCAGTGTCGTATCGGGATCGCTGTTGGTCAGTAAACTCGTATTGTTTACCTTGTAAAAGAAGATGACAAACTTTTTGTCTAATCTCATTTCACGCATTCTTTTTCGTATACTGTTCTCCAACTTTTCCACACTATTGTATCACCCGTTACCGATTAAGAAGAGTGACTTTTAGCTTCTGCCAGAGACATTCGTCTTTTCCAGGTATATCACCCTCGGTCACATTTTTCCAATTAATAGAGTAAAATATATCTAGCAGAGAGACCTCTGATGTCCAAACATTTATACAGTCTCACTGTAGAATCGGAGATGGTATTATAGAGAAACTCTTCAGCATTAGAGTTTCAGGGCAAGTTATCAGCATCGACATTCTGCCACCATATGATGGAGACATCGAGCGTTCGTTCCTTATAAGGTATTCATCCACCAACTCGTTGAATTTTTCTCTGTAACAAATACCATTTGACCAGTATCTAGCTTTAACCTCTCCTCGTTCTTTTTTCCAATATCTTTTCGATTTTGAAAGTTGTAGGTTTTTACTTTTTGCAACTCTTTCTCGTAAAAGTCCTCTGAATCATCTATTCAGCCAGACCTTTCACCTTGTATGTGCTAGGTTTTCCATGGGTTAACACATCGGTGATTATAAAAAACTCGATGGTCCAATTCGGGGTGTAACTTTTCTCAAATGCCTCTCTTGCCTCGCTAATTCTCACATAACCTCCAACTTTCAACTTTGGTTCTTTAGCCAAACTGTGCTCACCTCCTTTGTACACTAAATTCCACACGAGTTCCTGGTTTTGAAAACTTACGTCGTTTGGTCTCATACCTATAGCGGTGTGAATAGTGTTGATGTACGTGCTAACCATCTGGGGTAAAACATAGATGTTGTTTTCTTTGTACATCAGATATCTGTAAATCTTCTCTTTCAATATCCTGTTGAAACTCGCCACCATCAAAGCCTTTATCGTCTCGTTTTCGGTTATAAAGCGCTTGATTTGTTTCTCAGCCAGCAGACTCTTGACCTGATGATTGTCAAACTCTTTACCTTTATCCGATTGTAAAGCCTTGTAGTTTTCTCCATCAAATATCATTCTCAATCCTCTGGCTACAATGTGACCAGCTTTGGAGATGAGTGGAACAGCCCAACCTTCTATGGATAGAGAATCAACAGCTGTCAGTAAAAATGCTGTGTCGTCGTTTTCTTTGTTTTGAGAACGCACATCCTTAAAATCTACTTGATGCTGCTCGCCTATTCCCGCTAAAATCATGGGGCGGCGCGTAAACTTGGTTGTTACTTTTTTATATAGTGTGTAAGCATCCTCTCCCCTCAGACATTTGCAAATTCCCCCTTCTCATTTTCTACGAGCTTGCAGCAAAGCTCTAGCTCCTCACAGAGATGTTTGCAACGTGGAATTGTAATACAGCTCTTTGAACGCACCGACGTCCGTTTTCCGGTTCCCGGTAGGACCAAATATTTCCCCCTTTGTGCTTGTTGTGGTCATTTCCTGACAGTTGTGATACCTTATCCGATATCAGACTTTTAAATTTGCTGTAGTTTGTGTTTGCCAATCTTACCATACATATATCGGTTAAAGACCCTCGCAACAAAGTTTAGGAAGCCTTAGGATTCAACCACTTTGATCCGATTTTGAGCATGCCCTATCTAAATGGTGCTTGCCGATTTTATTCAAGCATTTCAACATTCTGACACTAATCGCTTGATCACCTTTCTTCTTTGTAATACTAGTTGCTCATTTCTCAAACTTTTTTAACCACTCATACTCACCCTCGTCATCACCTTCCCTATCATCAACACTCAGTATCATTCATAGACAAGTCATCGGTACGAAATAATCTTTTTTTTATCAGTGATTTCTCAGTAGCATCTAACACAGAGGTGGAGGGAGTAGGTTCGACTGATGAAAGGATGTCGGACTTGTCATCAATAATCATACTATTAGCCAACAGTGATTTAGGTTGCGGCTTTGGTTTCTTGGCAGGAGACTAGTTATCCATCTGTTGGCAACTATTTTTAACTTTTCTGACATGGCTCAAATAGCTACGCATGTCTTGAACATATTCGTCTAACTTTAGGTACTCAGACAAATCAGATTAATGCGGTGTTTCCAACAAAGAATTTTACTTTCTCTTCATATCTCTCACTGTTACATCTTCCATAGGATTGTAATATGAAGGAGGAGTAATTTTCATTTCCTCTGTTGGTTTATCATTGTCGACTTTTCTCATTGATCCATCGTACTCATTTTCGGACATTAAAAAATATTGTCCAGAAAATGTCAAAGGTTGAAGACTCGTGGCTTTATTGGTTTTATTGACGAGAAATCAGGTACAATAGGTGTTATTCTAGCGTCCAAAAGATTGCCTGTACCAGTCTGAGTCAAAATTTTACGCTTATCATCAATTGTTCCTTTGCTGATTAGTTTATGTAGTTCTTTCTTGTAGTGCTGCAACTCAGTAAACTGTTCCGATTCTAGAGGAACGTCACCTCACATAATGTTTTTAACAGTTTCTATCAATGATTGAAACAGATCTGAATTGGCATTTTTGACTATAGCAATTTTTCCTCTCTTACTCAAGTCATGCTGAGCTAAAATAGCCATCCTATTCCTCATCATTCTTGTGGAGATATTCATTCTCGTCCTCCTCCTAATACAATTTTCAGTATACTGGGAACTACTTTGCTGATGATAGCTCCTAGTAGGGAAGCTAGAAATCCTCCTTTTTGCAACACAGTTTTTTATCATTTGTCGATGATTCCCTAACCATACTAGCAATATAATTCGCAATTGGCTGCAGCCAATTAAACTGAGCAGCTGACAATGGTATCATTCCATCTATAATAGCTTTAGAGCATTCCATTAGAGTCATAATAATATATTTTTTCGCATTAGCTATTACAGACTTTTGAATTGAAGTGGATGCGGTGTTGAGTGATAACAACAGCGCCACAATTCTTCTTAATTTTTTTGCAAAGCTTCAGTCATTATATTTAGCAACATGTTTCCCGAATGAATGACAAAATATGTGTGAGATGAAACGAATAGTAAATGTATTCATATGCTCTTGCTTTGGTGTATATAATATCATAGCTTCATCCGATATAAAGTTTCACAATAGTCTGTGATGATCATCTGTTTGCTGAGTCATGTCTATTCGTAGAAAAGAGTATGGTCTCTTTGTCGCTTGTTCAAAAGCTCTTTTTACATATTTTGTCCTTCTGGAAAAGCATTGACGAGCCGAATAGGTAATCAAAGAAGCATCTCTAGGGTTTTTAAAAAAACAAATGGTGACTTTTAAAGGAAAATGTACGATTTCATTTTAAAAACAGATTCTGAACAATAAAAAGTCACTTCTGTTCCAATGTTCCTATGTTTCATATACAAAGCATTGGCATTGACTTTACCAGAAACTTATCCATCCAGTCATCAATTATCAACCATCTGTTTTGTCCGTCTCTGGGGAAACTAGTCGTTATATTTATCATTCCTTGGTGAAATATCACTCCGGATGCATCATCGAAGGCTTTTTGATAGGCTCCATAACAGTAATGTGTTTCTACCGATGGAGGATAAGCTATAGTCTGACTATCTTCAATCGTTCATGAAATCGCTTGCGCCTTTCCTGAACCAGTCAAACCCGCAATCATCGCCGTAAAAGGGAATTGCATCCTTGCGTCAAATCTTTCAGCATTACCATCCATGATGAATTAGATGTTCATAATTCGCCTATAGTTTCATTTATGATTCAATCGGGAGAAGTTCTCGCCTTTTGTATTTCGTTGACAGCGCTTTCATGTATACTAAACTCAGTAACGCCTCCAAGAGCAGAAAATCCCATGAAAAAGACCAATATCATGATAACTATTATCTCTTTTCATTTCTGACTTCACAAAACATCTACAATTTCACTCATAGTACCATCAAAAGTATCATTATCATTCATCACTCTCAACTCCACATCTTCCTCTGTCGGCATATTGCCTATCAATAGCAATATAATAATGCAGCACTTCATTCTTATACAATACTCAATCCCCCAATCTAAGTCATCATACAAACCCTAATAAAAAACAACCCTTGCAATATAAATATTTAGTTAATCATACAATTACAATCAAAATTTAAAACAACAAAAATTGGTGCAAAAAAGCACCCTTTCAGGCTTTCATGGTAATTGGTGCGACAAAAAGGCACATGGAACCAGGAGAATCTTCTTGTCCATAGACACCATGACACAGATGTGCTCCTACATTACTACTAACATACATAAACAATTGTCTAGTATATTATTGAAAGATTATTTTTTCTTCATACCATCATTCATTAGTTTTTTGTGTTTTTTATAATTAAAATCCCGTATAGAATATTGGTCAAATGTGCTGCCTGGCAGATACTATATTGACGGAGAAGTGCATGAAATTGAATAAACTGGAATTTACTTTTCTCAGTTTACAGTAAACACATGGAAATGTCATGTAGAAAACTTTTATAGTCTTTATCAGTCATGAAATTTTTTTGCATTTAGAAGATTGCTAGGAAAGGCTGGCTGCTCAGGCTGCTCAGTAATTGCTTGAAATTCATTTGGTGGGGGCTGTTGGGCAATTACCTGCTTCTTTAATCATGGCTTGGTAACTAATAAGTGATTGGCTGAAAGTTGTGTCCGTTGAGCCCAGTGAATTTCTTCACAATGCTTTGTAGTAGTTTGGTGACCAATTCTAGTTAAAAGTATACTTGGCATTCTTATATTCAAAGGAAGTATCGGAATTTCGAATTAAGTATCCTATTGATACATTAAAAAATTGTCAGCATTTGTTTTTCCCAAAGTGCTTCACATCAAGAATCTGATTGCAGTCAGATAAAAAAAACTATGACACAATTGTCATTGAACAGAGTGAGCAATGCAACGCAACAGTTGGCCTTTAAAGTTGGATACTTAGAGTTCAGTCACAGAAATTATTAAACAAAAATTGAAATTATGTTTGATACTTTCTTAGAGTGTAGATGATACACTGAGACTGAAGTACGCAGAGAGAAAAAAAAAGAAAAAAACGACAACCAAATATCTAAGCTTTGAACAGCTGGAGAGTCTTCAGAGCAGTCTTGCTTTAGCTGGGGATGGAGATGGTAACAAAGAAACCATCGAGTCATTTCAACAGGTATTTACCATATACTCTTATTGCGCTCTAGTGTTGAAATGTATCGAATATGAAGCGGTACATTTCGTCCTCCGCAATGCTTTATAGTGTAACGCCGATTTTGGCTGTCTATTTTTACAATAGTCATGTGCAGTCACAGGAAAACGAACTTTAGTTATTTTACTCTTTTCCCTATTTTTTTCCGAGAAATAGTCTCTCTTCTTTGATGACCAAACCTGGTTTGGTATGAAATTGCTCTCACTTTCATTTCTAAAACTCTATTTTTCATTTCAAGTTATCATACTACTTTACTTTTTTACGTATCAAAAAATTTATCTACAGAAGACAATGAGATATTTTTTTTATAATAGCAATCCAGCATATCCAGCATTTTATGCTTACCCACGCTTTTATACACTACAGTTTTTTTAATAACTGTGTTGTTCTCTTTGATAACTTCTTAACTCCAATGGATAAGATTCAGGCTCTCTGCAAAGTTTTATATCTGGCAATATTCCTGCAATTCTATTTTCTAAACAACAATGGTCAACACTCAATTTGCTACCACAGTTCTTAGATCCTACTAGTTGCCATGGATTTTGCCAGTCAATACTGTTTGCATGTCATACAGTTGAAAGATGCTGTCAAGACATTAGCAGAACTTTTTCTGGAAATCCGAAGAGAAGCTTGTGTGCACTTTGAAAACCTGAAGATTGTTGTCCACTGCCACAAAGGAAGCTCAAACCAGGTTATTGAAGTGCACTTTAAGTCTGCTAGGGAACCTATGCTTGGAATGAAAGATGACAAGATAAGCGCACTCGACTACTGCCAAGATCTTCATACCTACTTGAATAATTGCCTCAAGGAGTGGAAAACAAACACTACCAGAGAGCGTTGGTAAATTCAAGTGCAATATTTTACTGTCTGCTACACCAAAGCGACAATTGAAGGCTGATCGACCTTTGAATGATAGTGAAATCATTTCATTGTTTACAGTGATTACAAAGAGCTAAACTTCTACACTACTGAACAGCTGGTGATTCTACGGAAAGAATTGGGAAACTTTCTTTTGTCCAAGTCTGAGACCAGCATCAAACAGGTAACAAAAACTGTTGTGCTGTATATCAAGCTTATTAACTATTGTAAAAGATTGAACCTCTACTACAGGCACAACAGTGCTGCCAATTTACCAAACATCTGCTGTACTAGCTACTCTTTAAAACTGAAAGTATTCACTTTCACTTGACTCACTTAGAGTTTGTTTTTCACAACTCCCATACACTCTGTTGCACTGCAACTTCCATAGAATATATTCTATCACAATTCCGACGGTCTGTTTTACCACAACTCCCATCGAATCTGTTCGATCACCACTCCCATAGAGTCTGTTCTAAGACTTTCCCTTGGAGCCTAATCGACCAAAATTTCCATGTAATCTACATGCAGCCTACTGTGACACAGGCTAGAGATAGAAATCTCAAGCCAGACAGAGGAATAGAGCCATAGTAGAGTGTCCGTACAATTGCTAAAAACTCGACGATATTCAATGATCAAATGATAAACATATGATTATGATGATCAAATGAAGACTATAATTGGCTTTTATTGTCAACCAAGAAATGCAAAAATTCAGAAAGTTTAGTTTTACAACAACAGCATTGGTTTTAGCATTTATAATGGCATAAAAAATAATAAAATTTTAAACACTGCCAATTAGCCCCCTTTCTCCCCCCCCCCCCCCCCCCCCCCACTGCACTCTTTGTTTCAATCAGTTTTGCAAAGATCTTTTAAATATCACTTGCTCTGTGGTTTTGTGGAAGATCTTTCTTTAGGCTCACTGTGTATTTTCAATGGTGGTTATCTTGTTATTGACGTACTGCTTTTCCTTTAAAACCCCGTGTACATATAGTGATTACTAAGCGATTCCCTTAGCGATTGCGTGATTTTGCAACTTCTGTTTCCTACAAAAAAATCGCTAAGCAATCTCAAGCATTTTATTTGAGGTTATAGTCAGGTTTTGATCGAGATCAAAAAATCGCTAATGAATTCGTTGATCAGCCAATCACAACGTAAAAAAACTTTATCCTTGTTTCCAATAATGTCTTGTCATGTGCAGCGCTCCAATCTTTTAACGATCCTGTAACAAATTGAAGGCTATGCTTTGTAACAGCGAGTTTGACCGAAATCGCTGAAAAATTTGCAGTAAGAAAAATTGCGCAATTTGGGGGAGGGACTTCCCCAATCGCTAAGCAAAATCGCTAGCACGGTCGCTATATGTACATGAAGCATTACTTTCATATTTTTAACAAATTCCATTCGCGGAATGTATAGTTTTTTAGTTGTTTTCAGTAACTTTAGTTCTTTAAACATGAAAGACCCATAGAATTTGTTTCCCTCGTAACAACCGTAATTTAAGTGTTAAAATATTAGAGGATTATATCTTTTCATCCCAAGAGTGTATCAATATTATAACAACCTAATTTTTTTATAATTTCTGTTTTTTAGAGCATATTGTGGTGGAATTTTATGTCTACTACCACTGCGCAAGGTCCCCCTGACAACTGTTGAGTGTCAGGCAAGCCTAAATATAGCCTGGCACAGCCAGAACATAAGTAAGTCAGCCGGTAGAAACCCTACCGGCCCTGCAGCATTCACTGCCTGCCCTGCAGCATTCACTGCCTGCCCTGCAGAGGTACCACCGGCCCTGCAGCACACCCTGCCGGCCCTGCAGCATGTACTACCGGCCCTGCAGTGCCATCACCGTACCTATACCGGGTCGGTGAGCAAAGTTCTACAATAGCCTGAGAACCGAAATTACTACCAAAGGTGCAGGAGCCCGACTCTGCAACATAGCTGTCCTCAAACAAGACAAAGCCAAGGACCACAAGCCATAAGGACCAAGAACCAGGGCTACTCATTGCACCACCATGAGTAAGCAAGATTGACTGAGAAGCTCCGCCCCCTACTTCTGGGCGCCCTTCATATTTAACCTCATATTAGCCAATGACTGTATTGCATATTTATAACTTATGATCTGATTAGAGTAAACACTTCCTGCCATCACTGATTTGTTGCCCCTTGTTTGGGCATATGTTTTAATTATGTTCTGCCTATAAAAGGCAGAACATCTCACTTCACTCCTTGTATTGTATTGGGATTCTACCTGTGCTTAAGCCAAGTAGCATGATACATTTACCCTTATTATACATTGCTGGTTACGCTGTGTAATAAAGTATGGTTTACTCAACAAGTCATTGAGTTGTACGTTTGAGCCGTGGGCTCCGGGAACAGTTGTGGAGTTGGCATACTCCTCTGTTGGAAGTTGACCTCTAGAGTGAGGCGTTGTTGGTGGACGTTTGGTCGGCCCCCCAAAATCCACTACACTGGTGGCAGCGGTGGGATTGTTCTCACGCTGTTGGACTGCGCTACCTTGGAACTGCATATTGCAGCCCGAAAATCCGGATCTGTATTCACTGTACAGACCCCCCATTTGGACACTCTTGAACAGACGTTGAGCTTGCTCCGCCTGAAGAAGTGCTCCCAGAAAGTGTGCGTCACTTAGCTCTGCATAAACGTTGAGTTTACTCCGTTGCAGCAACCAGACAGCCCAGTATCTTTGATACCGGCCCTGCACACACTGATACCGGCCCTGTGTCTTCTGATACCGGCCCTGCACACACTGATACCGGCCCTGTGTCTTCTGATACCAGCCCTGCTAACACTGATACCGGCCCTGTGTCTTCGGATACCGGCCCTGCTAACTTTGTGACCGGCCCTGCGCTTCTAAACGCCGGCCCTGTACACATTACTATCGGCCCTGTGCAATATTGTACCGGCCTTGTGCTACTTTCCAGTACCTTGTTTACTGAGACAACTTGATATAGACAGCCCTAGACGCTGTAGAGACCTGGTGCCGCTAAAAACGGACCAGCACACCATCCATTGTACACTTGAGTTGAGTTACTCCTATAAGTCTAGACAATGGCAAACCAACGGGCACGCAGCGCTGGTAGGGTACCAACTGCAAACCCCGAAGTGAATGTGATGGAACGTTTGACAGAAGCGTTACAAGCCGTCATGCAGCCAGCCGCTGCCAATCACCGGTCTTTATTTAAAGCACCGAAGTTCGATGGAGACGGAGACGTGGACTATTTTATAGAGCGCTTCATGGGAGTGGCTGAGGCCAACGAATGGCCAGAGCAGACAGCGTTGCTGCATCTGCGAGAGTCCCTGAGAGGGAGTGCACTTGAGTGTGGTAAGGCACCACAGTTGCAAGGCATATTTGCTGCTTTACGGACAAGGTTTGGCTTAACCCCCCGTGAAGCAAGATACAAACTTACTGGCCTCCGCAGGGCGTATAAGACTACGCTGCAGGAGCATGCCACTGAAGTAGAACGACTAGTGCAGGTCGCGTATGCGGACCTCCCCCACAGATCGTTGCAACAAATGATAGTAGATATCTTCAGCTCTACATTAGGCAAACCCTATTTGCAGAGACACCTCCTGGCAATACAGCCAGTGGAAATTTTAGACGCAGTGAGAGCAGGGAATGAATACCTGCAGATCAGGACAGGCCCTGAAGAGAGGTCTACTCACGTGCGCATGGTAGACGACGAATCTACAGATGAGGAGGAGTACACTGACGATGAGTCGGACACACCGCCTACTGCAGTGAAGAATGTCCGCCCTGCACCGCCAAACAAGGACTCTCTGACAGCGGTCATGGAGGCATTGGCGGAACTCACGGAAGAAATCAAGTCATTGAAATCAGGAGCTACCCCTACACCTCAGCCTCCTCCACCACTGCCTGATCAAACACCGCTCCAGTGCTGGGACTGTGGAGAGTTGGGACACATGCAAAGGCAGTGTCCAAAGAAATCGTGGAGTACCAGACCACAACGGATGCCTGCCCAGGCGGGAAACGGCCGTCGCCCGCAGTAGAGCTACCGGCATCTACCTGCGATTGGGCGAGCCGTAACACCCCCAAACGGAGCCAGAGGACGCAACATCCCTACACGGGCCAGCCCCCTGCTAAGATGCACGCGGCGGACACCACCGGTTCCCCTCATGTATGTCCGTACAAGGCAAGCTATTTCCTCACTGGAAGAATGGATGGACGAGTTGTGTCGATACTTGTAGACACCGGGTGTACTACAAACCTGCTATCTCGGCATGTCTATCAAAGGCTACCCCTGAGTGTGAGGAGCACACTGCAGAACAGCGAGTCACACGGAGTGATGGCTGATGGGTCTAAGATCGCTTTCTACGGCACGGTGAAGGTGTCCGTACAGATCTGTGGGTTACAGAGCAATGTCAGCTTCGTGATAAGTGACTTAAACGAGGACGCCATCATAGGGATGCCGTTCCTCACCACTCATGAGTGTTTGCTCAAATTTCAAGACTCCGTCATTACAATAGACGGACACGATGTACCATGCACGGACAAGCATGGGAAGCTGCTAAAAGATAGCGTCATGTGGATAGACGCGACACAAAAAGATGTTATGCCACTTGGTGGTTGGGATGGATTCTCCCCAACAGCACCTACAGAAAGTGAGCAAGTAGTCTGCAGGACCTCCCAAACGATGGAGAGGGGGAAGGATAGCCTGCACAGAAAGTTTGAGCGTGAAGGGATGAAAACTGAGGTCGCCAGAGGGAAGAGCGCGAAATTTACCTCTAAGCCCCTGTTGGCTACGCCCCTGGACAAGCAGGAAGGTCACCAAAAGAAAGCACAAGAGGAGTTACCTAATGACCACCCACAGGCAATGAAAGGGAGTGGAAGGAGCTGTTGGTTGCCAGCATCGAAGACAGTGGCTAAAACCACTCATGATGCAATAGCCGGGAAATCCGGGGAAGGCGCCAAAACAGCTATATCCGCCAAAGAAGTTGCACCACTGTGGTCGTGTGTGGTTTCAAAAGGATTGCCAGAAGCTGTTCTACCAGATGTGGCAAGGCTCCAGCTGAAATCCCCCGTGGGAGCTACCAGGGACCACCAAAGGTTGCTCCTAGTACCCCTGCTCTGCTGCCTCCTGCAAGCACAGACAGGATGAGTCGGAAATCTGAGAAAGTAGTTGACAAAAAGGAGACAGTCATTCCCTCTCAAGACAGTGACCAGGGCACTACGTGTACTGTCTCAACTAAAGAAAGCCTCGTGCAACAGATTGGCACTATGGCTACATCCAACTGTTTGGAGATAGAAGTGAAGAACAAGAGCATGCTGTTAGAAACTGACCTAGCAGCCTACCACCCTCCAGGACTTGGAGAAGAGGAGTTGTTGGCCATGCCAGCAGAGGAGTTGCTACAGACAGAAACTGCACCTCCCCAGCCGACTCCTGTTGCTGCTGCCGCTGATACGGAGCTAGCACCTATAAATGAAAAAGATGCTGAATCGCAGTCAACTGTCGATGTCAAGCCAAACCTTGAGGTGTACTGGATGCAGATCTTGCCACCGCCGATGCTGGAAGAGGAGGTTCCAGGAGAGAAGCTGAGGCTGGAGAATGAGCCGGCCATTACGTACACCAAGGGAGAAGAGAGAAACCCTGAATACTCTTTCTCTGCTTATGCATCAGATGCTATGGTAGCAGTCTGTGCAACGAGAGATGTTCTCGACTTCCCCTATGACCCTGGGGGATCGAAACATGCATGGGAAGCCGCCCCTAGAGATGCTAGGAGGCAGTAGGATGATGTCCCCACAAACTTAACCGAGCACGGGTGTTGCTCGCCACTATTATTCTCTTTGCTAAATTATATAATTAAAGACCAAAGAGATACAGTCTTTAATGGAGAGGGGAATGTGGTGGAATTTTATGTCTACTACCACTGCGCAAGGTCTCCCTGACAACTGTTGAGTGTCAGGCAAGCCTAAATAGAGCCTGGCACAGCCAGAACATAAGTAAGTCAGCCGGTAGAAACCCTACCGGCCCTGCAGCATTCACTGCCTGCCCTGCAGCATTCACTGCCTGCCCTGCAGAGGTACCACCGGCCCTGCAGCACACCCTGCCGGCCCTGCAGCATGTACTACCGGCCCTGCAGTGCCATCACCGTACCTATACCGGGTCGGTGAGCAAAGTTCTACAATAGCCTGAGAACCGAAATTACTACCAAAGGTGCAGGAGCCCGACTCTGCAACATAGCTGTCCTCAAACAAGACAAAGCCAAGGACCACAAGCCATAAGGACCAAGAACCAGGGCTACTCATTGCACCACCATGAGTAAGCAAGATTGACTGAGAAGCTCCGCCCCCTACTTCTGGGCGCCCTTCATATTTAACCTCATATTAGCCAATGACTGTATTGCATATTTATAACTTATGATCTGATTAGAGTAAACACTTCCTGCCATCACTGATTTGTTGCCCCTTGTTTGGGCATATGTTTTAATTATGTTCTGCCTATAAAAGGCAGAACATCTCACTTCACTCCTTGTATTGTATTGGGATTCTACCTGTGCTTAAGCCAAGTAGCATGATACATTTACCCTTATTATACATTGCTGGTTACGCTGTGTAATAAAGTATGGTTTACTCAACAAGTCATTGAGTTGTACGTTTGAGCCGTGGGCTCCGGGAACAGTTGTGGAGTTGGCATACTCCTCTGTTGGAAGTTGACCTCTAGAGTGAGGCGTTGTTGGTGGACGTTTGGTCGGCCCCCCAAAATCCACTACAATATTCACTAAGTTGAATGTAGCGCATATTGAAAAACCATGGTGTTTCTTCACTGGGTGATCAAATGCTGAGACTTTCGCCATCTGATTGTTGTAAGCACGCGGATAGGGACTCCTTAGTATGGGCCATACTAACTATTGATTATCGATTACTGATCTGTTTTGTAGGCCCTTCCACTGCTTGAGATGATTCAACCTGTAGAATGTAAGATGCTTCTCACACTCGTCCAGGAAAGTGAGCAGTTTTCTTATGGTCGCTCACCAACTGGTTCTACCTCCTGTGAGCCAACCAAAAAACAGAAGGAGATCATCAGATATGTTCAAGAAAGGTTTCCGCTTGAGGAAAAAGAAGACATCGTCAATGCTGTGTTAGCAATTGGAGTTAAAAGTATCGTGGAGACTGGTTACGGTACACATGGTTTACTTCACCAACTTTTGCATTGATTATAAGAAAAAGTACAGATTTTTTTTTCTTTGGCAACAACAAAACATTTTCAAGGTCATCCTTTGTTGAATAAAAGTTATGTTTAATGATTTGTTTGTTGCACTTTTCTAGAGCCTTATGTCGTCTACTTCCAAAAGCTTCGCAAGCAGAGAAATAAAGTCACTGCTGAGCTTGCTGAAGTGGTGAAGGCAAGTGTAACAGCAACACAAGGGTGAGTGAGTTTGGATAAAATTTTGAGATTTCAGAATATAGGCAGCAGTCATTTCATTTTCACTATAATTTATTTAGCTCGGTAGGTATGATTACACACTTGCAACCAAGTGTGCTTATGCCTCAAAATATATCACCGATGTATATTTTAGGGAATCAACTCTGATGGGACGACTTAACCTATTGTGGGACACACTCACTGACCATACCACCAAAACTATTAAAGGCTTGCTCAGTCTCCGGCACTTAGCCATTGCACTTCAACGATTGAATAACTTGAAAGGTACAAAAACCGGTCGAGTCCTTAATGAGAAATACAGCTGTTCATAATAAAAGTACAACGTTGAATTGGCCATTAACCTTGCCTTTAATGACAAACTTAAAAGGTTTCGCTTTCACATTTATACAGATGTATGCTTTTGTAAACAACATCTTACGTCTTCTATGCTCTCAGAGCCTTAGCTTTTAGATTTTCAAATTATTGCACTTTTTTAAATTGCAAATAACGAGAAGGGATACTTTTGAAACAATTAAAGTTTTATTACACTAAGTGACTCCATCCAAATCAGAGTTGTCAAAGTCAGAGGTTTTCATTCAACTTTCATACAATAAACCCGAGTAAAAATCTGTATATAAAGCTTTGCTTCCAACACTAACAAGAAAAATAATAAAAACAAGCGGTCATACACTGTAGATGAGAACCTTGCTAGTAAGCTTTTAGACTCAAGGCTGCTTTGCCAATAATGTTAGAATCAAAAGAAGAATTATGCCTTTTCATGTCGTTAAAGCTATGCAACCTTTCTAGAAGCTGTCATGTTTAAACGCTTTCTCTTTCTCTCATCACCAGAGGGCTGGCTTGAATAGCTTTGTTTACAGTCAGTTTAAACGAAAGTTTTAGTAAACAGCTAATCTTATTTTTTATTTCACATGTATATTTTCTTCACCGGAAGACTTACCACATTGCAAAAAAAGTTAAAACCAATGAGGACTGTGAGCGTATTCCCCAAATGTTTGGTTGAGGCACCAGTAGCTGCTCTTGAGAGCATTAAAAATAAATGTACCATTGGTGCTCGCTGTTTTCATCATAAAAAATTATGCTTTGCTTTGGAGCAGCTCGAATAAATGTGCCAAAACAGAAGTTAGAAAATTTGCCGCAAGAAAAATTTTCCATGATTTCAACACTAGAGCTTTTCCTAAATTTTATTCATTTTTCTTAGCAAAAATAGTGGTCTATTATCATTACTGCATCCTAGACTGCATCTTGCAGAGCTGTGCTTGTTACAAGGATTTACTATTTTTTAAATATTGAGTTGTTTTTCTTTGGATGAATGCGATATTTGAATTTTTTTCAGTGTATGTTTCATCAATATTATAACATCAAACTTCACAACAGCCATGTATTTTTTACGGGAATATTCTTACTACAGGTCAAGTTGCATAGTTACAAGATTTCTTGGTTCATATGGCAACACCTGTTTATGACTTGTTTTTATGTCGGAAATATAATTTATTTCTAGAATCAGCTGAAGTCGCACATTCAGCTAGAAAGGCACCGACTTGGCTTAACCCAGGGACACCGGCACTGGTTGGCATTTCATCCAGTAAGTAAAGTAATACTTCTTGTTTGTCATGAAATAGTCATTTAAACTGATGAGCAAGTGTATTAGCATGTATTGTTATACATAAAACCCTGTCTAATTGAGTTTTATCAGGCAACTTAATCAATTACTTTGGCCCTCATAGAACATTTTCAGTCTACAGATAACTTGATAAAACACTTGGCATGTTATTTTTTGTCTGGATAGAAAAGCATAATTTGATGTGTCTATATTGTTTCCAGGTGAGACATTCAAGTTTGTCTTGAACATCTACAAAAGTGATATCAGTTCCACCTACCCAACCAGAAATGAGGTTCTTTTGTGCAGCTCTAAAACCACAAAAGAAGAGGTTTGTGTTTGTTTTGCAATCATGCTAGTTGTCACACCATTTATACTGAACCAAAACAACATTTCCAGTAAAAAATAAACGGTCTTTCTTCTCGCCCCTCTCGATCTCCAGTTTTCGTCATTTGAGGAACCAGCCTGCCATTCCTTTACTCTCCACCTTCTGTTGTTGGTTTTTATCCTAAAAAAGATTTAACGGACTTAGCACTGACTTTGCAATACACACTTTATGTGTAGAGTAGTTCTCTCATCAAGCATTGTAGAACTAATGAGAAAACTCAATTGCAGCAACTAAACTGTAATAGGTCTGTAGAGGCCCTTGAAGGTCTATGACAACAGGGCTGACAGAAGGGGTTTTCTGCAAGCTGCGGTTCCATAACGATATTATAAAGTACATTCCTACAAGTAATTGTTTCATTTTTATCAAGTTTTCAGCTTCAACTTTGCCTCTAAAGATTGCGTTTATTATCGTTTAGCGCCTTTCAATTTTTTTCTTAGAAAAATAGCCAGTATTTCAGATTTAATTATCATTGTTGTGGTGAAAACATACCAAAATCAGAAATTTAATTTCGGCAATGCTTGTTTTCATTGCAGATTATTATAAAATTATACTAATAATTTTTCATTAAATTTTTCACTTGGAAATTAGTTTTTTTGATAAAATCTTCCAATAGTGTTTTGAATTTTTTTTGGGTCACAAACACTGTCACATGAAGGCTGGTGTGCAAATAACAGCAAGCTTACCAAAGATGAAAAAAAGGCTGACTTGAGAAAAACAGCACAAAATGTTTAAAACTGGTTGTGATATCATTCTTTTTTGCAATAACAAGATTCTCTGCACTAATCAAATGTTTAGGAGGCTCTACTTTCATGCAAACAAGCCAAAACTTGTATAACTTTTTGGGCCTTTGGGAAAAAAATTGAGTCTTGATGAATGCTGATTGAGCCTACAGAAATCTTTTAACCGGTTAGAGGGCAACTCTCGATAGTTTTTGGAGCACATTTCAATCTCAAAAAGTAAGCCAAATCAAATCATCTTAAAATTAGGTGTCCTAAGCCCTATAAACTAAGTTTAAGTTTCCATTTGCGTTTGCATGTAAGAAGTTTAATGGTACATAATGGGTACGGATTTGAGCATACCAAATTGATGAACTTCAAAGTTTAATTGGCCACCTGACATACACTTCTAATTAGTTTTCCTGATGAATGGGGTAAAGTCAATTATACTCAGTTTATTATATAGTATTCCGGCAAACCTTAGGTTTACCATACTGAAGTTGTGGTGACATTTAGTGCCAAAATATTGAATGCAATAACTTAACAAAACAATATTAAATTTCCAGCAGGCATACCCAGCACAACCCAGATACACGTGAAAAGAACAGATATCTGACAACAAAAAGAGAGTGACTGAAATGTCTAGCCACTTCTGCACAATTAAATTAATCATACTTCACGTTTTAGGGTGCAAACCATTCAGGGCAAAAGTAAACAGGTCCAAGTATATTTGTGTTGCCATCATAATAGCTCCTATTAAATCTACAGAAAAGTAGCTCCGAATTATCAGCTACGTAAATATATCCTGATGTCAAAGCTGTTACTTCTACCATTTCTTCTTGACAAATGATTGGGATAACTTCAAACGCGTGAAGAATTTGCAGAGTGCGTCTAGAGAAGTTGTATTGTAAAACAATTTTTAATACTTTTTAAATCTGTTACTGAGAGAAAAAACCTCCATTCATTTTTAGGTTGAGCTGTTTGTTTCCCGAGCGTTGAACTCTAATGGATCCTGCTACTGTATGGTAAACTGTCATGTACTGAACTATGAGATTTGTCAAACAATCGAAAAACAAATCAGAGGTAGTGATGTTGGCTCATACTGGCTAGTGTTCATCTACGATGAGAAAATAAAGAAGTGCTACATCAAGTCGTGCCTAGATAAGCTCTACGTTCGAGCAAATTTCACAATTAATGAAGCCGAGTTGAAGGACGCAATTGAGAAGATAATGTGTACACCAGAAGACATCAAGTCTGCTATTTCCTTGAAAAGGTAAACCAAAGCTACAAATTGTCAAGACAAATTATTGCATACCTTTTTGTTCGCCTCTCATTTTTGTTTTTTCAAAAATTGAAGGTAACTTGAAAATGACCAGCTCGAACATAACACTTTTATGCTTCCGAGTAGATGCTATGAGCAGCAAGAACCAAAAGTTTTATCGCATTTTATCTGGAGTGCCAAATCTGGTAACTCTTGTTAGTATATCACATTAGTTTGTCATCTCAACTTTTGTTATCGTTACAAAAGTGCAGAAAAGGTTTTTAACGTGGCGATTTGTTGCAGGCACTATGTCAAATTGATACGATCACTCAAAGCGGGTGTTGGCAAAACGTTGGAGCACGACAACACCATCAGCAACCTTGAAGAAGACAATGTTGATGTCCACAAAGTCACAATAACTATACATAAGCGTGTTGATATAGATGACATAGTTGACAGGCTTGTAAAAAAGCTACCCACGTATACAGCTTCTGGCTCAATCACCCGTGTTGTGATTCACATAGACATCGCTCCGGAGGTTCGAAATTATACTTGAAAAAAACGAAATTTAGTCAAAAAAAATTTCTTTGTGTACCTGTTTAAAAACATCGATCTTTTTGTAATGTCTAAAACATTAACTGGACATCTAAAACTTATTTCTTCCAATTATTGGTCAGCTTCCTTCTGATCATAGAGTGAAATGTCAAGAATCAGTTCAAAACAATACATTGAACACTTCTAAAAAGTGTTGCATAAGTAATTAGTTTATTTTCACAATTTGTACAGTAATCATTGCTATATTTTTAAAAAAAATGTTTTTTTCATTTCTTCCCTTGCCCTTGATTGTAATTTTGCTGTCTAAGCATTGGAGCTTTTTATTTTGCTGGTCCTCTTATTCTTACGGAATAAAATTGAAGGTCACTGTTGGAGTAGATGAGCTGCTTTTCCAAGTTCTCTTCCTCAGAAGCCTCCCTCACTCAGATGGAAAAGTCTGGCAGACAAAGTCAAACCACCACTACCTCATTGAGTGCACGGTAAACACTTTAAGTTTTAGAGCAATGTTTCTAAACCTAACAGTTGAGGCCAAAATTGAGAAAAAGAAATGCAAAGATGTTTATGGAAAGTAATATTTAAAAAAAAAAGTAACTAGACTCCATCTTAGTGATGACTTTTTGACTCTTGCATGATATGAATGATTGCATGAATGATGTTAAGATCAGTATATAGAGTGTATTCTCAGCAGTTGGCAGTATGGGTTTCTTTTGTATGAGATTGTTGTATTAGTATTTTAGCTACTATATTTGACAAAGCCATTACCCAGCATTTTCTATTGCATACCTGCTTGCTTTTACTGAAAACTTCAAACAAAACAATAACTGTCATTGGCTGATCACAACACAAAATCTCCTGAGCGGTGTCAGTTTAAACCTTTGTCGTTCACCGGAATATCCCAATGAAGTGTTTTCACAGCATCTTTTTCTCTTGCCGTAGCAGTTTGGGCATATATAATTATTCGACGCCTAAGTTATAAGAATTCAATCGTTTCCAATTAATTACAATAAGAGTATTCCGGACCTGTTAATCAAACAGAATACAAAAAGTAGTTGGTGTTCATAATTCAATACGTCGCGTATGCAACGCAACATAAATACTCAATCAAACGTTATGGTTTACAGAAGAAATGATAAAGAAGGTAACTCCCAATTTTAAAATAATCAAGAAGATAATAAAATTTGAACTGCTACAAACTGGGATAGTTTGTAAAGCTACCTTTCAATTTAGTAAATTTTGAACTCTTGTAATCATTTTGAATTATTTTTCAGAGATGTAAAACTGTTCTATGAAAATGAAAAAAATTAACTCGCTCGTTATTATTTATTTAGCGTTGAGTTTCATTCATGACCTACGAACAATATAAATACATAGGTACTCGTTGATTATTTTGTTTATTTAGTGAGGTACTTTTTGTTGACACACGAGTTGCGAACAAAGTGATTATTTATTGATTGAATTTATTGACGTTTTGATTATTTTTATTGCAACTTTTTCAGCGAGCAGAAGTCGCAAATACTCTTAATATTTCTATACAAAAAAATTGAACTTTCAACTATTCAGATGTTAAAATTTCCATTTTATCTGACCAAGTTGTTACATTCTACTACGTTGTATCATAAACTCCCTCCACCTTCCCCCCAACTCTCTTCTCTCTTACCTTATCAATGTTTTATATTAATGAATACTAGTGAGTTGAAGTTTCGGAAACCTGGGGTGATAGCTAACCACTGCCAGGGGGGTAGGTTGCCCAATAATAGTTCAATCCAATCTCAGCAAGTGTTACATCAAGAATGCAGGTTTTTTCTTCCTTTTTCCATCTCATGGCTGGGAAATCAAAATTAACAGTTTGACTTTTCCCAATTTTCTTAACAGAAATAAAAGGAGCTGTTTATTTTTAAAAGAAATAAACTGCAAAGAAGACACTGGTTAGCGTTATGTTATGTATCCAAGTGAACCAATGGTTTTAAATTTTTTTGCCCACTTGTAGCTGTTCAAGGGTCCGCTAGAAGACAATGGCAATGTACCAGAATTACTAAGGTTACTTCCGGCAACTGATTGCATTTCTCCTACAGAAGCGTGTAGAAGCTACTCTTCAAACTTGCAAGGTACAATTTTCGAAATACTTGTAGCTTTGTGTGTTGATTAATCTCAAATTGGCACTTAAGTTGTCTCTTTTTAGTTTTTTGCTAAAGTGATTCTAATATAAGGTGTTCCGAGCCTCAAGTAAAAGTTTGATTAATATATCACATGATAGCTGTAAACACTAACTGTATACTTATGTGAATCAATTTTTCTCAGGGAACTTTCGAGGATTCGACAATAGGCTACTACATGACAGCAAATGGCAGTTGGTTATAAAATCTCTAATCTGGAGTATGGATGGCAGCCAGCAGCGTTACCAACCAGACATGATGCCACCTGTTGACAGTCCACTTAAAAGTCTAAGGATCTTACTGAAGTATGTGTGAATTTCAGCTCTTCTGTTACTAGTATTATGATGGAAAGGCTTGAATTGGTTAAAGTGAATTAGCAAACTTTGATTGGAAATTGCTATTGATGTGGAAAACAAATGGCAAAACTTATTTTGGCTGGATAAACCCCAGACCAATCTCCAGCTCTCTGATTACCCCCAAAGTAGTCCCATAGATGCCTGCCACCACTGCAAAGACTATCCGAAAGTTTTAACAACCCACAAATTTAAACCTAATTACTTATCTCTGCAGGTTCATCTGATAAAAAGACAAATTCTGGCAATTCTTCAGCCGCCCTTTCTGTTTACATATAATTCTCTCAGAGTATGTGAAAAATGCTTCAATGCAATCCTAACATGAACCTAACGATAAACTAATAAGAAAAGTTTGAAAACATACGTTCTTTCCAGCCGAATTTTCCACCAAAAAAAATTTCACAACAGCTACCCAGAAGAAACGCCTGAATTTAAACAAATCTCTCAGCCTAGATATGGACATCCAGCTGATCGTATGTTGCATACGGACAAAATCCCAAGATTTTGAACATCAGACAATCTCATATGTCTTAGAAGGCAGTTCTTATTCAATGTTGACCATTTCTTGCCATCTTCTTTCAGTGAATGTGGAATAGAAGACCCCTCATGGCGAGACCTAGACAGCTTTGTGAAATTTCTCAGCTTTCAATTGCTGAAGGTGCAAAATTTTCTAGACGGCTCAGTCGGAGGTTTTTCTGGGTGCCTGCCCGAACTGACAAAATTTTTGGTTGACTTCATGGTTGATATGGCAAGGGTAAGTACAATAATCTTAATAAGGTATGTAATTGCTCTTTGTAAAAAAAAAATTGAAATCGAATTTTTTATCATTAGGGATACCTGTTTAAAAATCGCATTTTAACTTGACGCGTAAAAGTAGCCTAATGATTTGTGCAAAAATAATACTTCACAGGAAAAGTTATTATTTTTTTAGCAACTCATACTAAAGCATGCAGCATTAGTGAAAAATAGTTCTTGCTGGCATAAAATTAGACATCCCATGGACGTTGAAAGCTAACACTGCATAGAATTCTTTTGACTTCTTTGAGGCTTTTTAGCTTAAAAAAAAATGCTTCTATATTGGTTACCAATTTGAAATTATTGTACACCTGAGATATGTTACATGACCATAATCGGAAATTTTTTTGCTAGTTTACAGTTTAAAATTATTATTTTCACCTTTAGATCTGCCTAGCAATTGAGATTGCAATAGTTCTAGAGTTTACTTGTACTAAAAGTAATCAATAGATTTTCAGTTTCAGCTTGTTCTAGTGTTCAACAAATTCTTATACGGATTTGAAAACTGTTTGCAGTGTTCAAATTTGGCAGCAATTATCAAATCTGGATGAAAAACTCTTTTCACAGGGAGCATTGCAGGGAACAAATATCAGTAAAATTACAAACCTGCCACATATACCAGTTGTTGAAATAAACTTGACAACCACATTTTTTATTTGCTTCCACACCAGTCAAAAGTGCACGCTCAGTATTGGTATTTGAAGAGGAGCTGTCACCGGTTGTTCATTGTTATATTTTGCTATTTTCTTGTAGTAATAGTTATGAAAATAGTTATAACAGGTATTATAATGGCACTTGCAATGGACTAGAATAATTTTTATGAAATGAATATATAATATTAGTTATGACGCATACATTTAAACATAAACATGTCTGCATGCCTGTCTGTATGTCTGTGTGTATACATATTTATATGTAATTCCACTTCAATATACAGTTCACTTAAAAGAACCGGAAGTTTACTTTTTAAAAAACTAAATATCTTTGCTACAGAATGTGACATCTGCTTGTTTTAAAAAGCAAGATACTAATACTGCGGAACTTAAACATTGCTTCTCATTTTCGATTGACCAAATATCTCGCAAGGAGTTGTCCATTCTTTTGTTCCCTTGACCGAATATCTTGCAACAATTGACGGACAATTTTCTAATGTCTCTGTTAGACCTAAAATGATAATTTTTACACAATTGTGTACCACAGACTCTCCTCTATTTATTTGAAGAAATTCTGTCAGTCTAAACAGAAGCAGTTTCATATCAACCGCCCCATGTTCATTTTCGGGAGAAGAAATAATGTTTCCTTGATGAGCTGAGTTGAAATAATTTCCTGGCAAAGGACCTCAACAAATGAGATTTGTTCTAATAAATGAGTAAATTATATTTATTTGAGCTGGCTGAAATCATTCAGAAGTGAATCCGAGACTAAGTAAGTTATAAATTAATCATTTAGATGACGACGATAATATTAACTAGTAATATTTTAATTATTTTCACTTTCTTTTCAAATTTTTTTATTATTATAGTAATTTATATCAAAATAGAAGATAGCGCTTAAAATTCTCTATTCAGCGGTGTAAAAATTCAGGCGATACCTTAGTTATTGAAAAAATAATTTATATTATTCTTTGAAAAAATTTCCAGGATTTTCGCAATACGAAGACCAATTTTCATTGTCGCATTCTGGCTAATGTAGTCACCCATTATTCTTAAAAAAGTACCTAAATTCATCAAAATTAAACTTTCTTTTCATCTGTTACATCAGTATTTTGTTTGAGCTTTACTTTTGGTGATTTTTCTAAAGTAAAACTTTCAATTTTCAGAAATTTCAAAAAAAATGTGTCAATTAAAAAATATTCTTAACAATTCAAAAATACAAAGTTAGCTTTATTTGAAAATCTTTCAATAGAATAGGTTTTGGTGAGTCTGTTGTTTTTTTTTCAATTCTGTAACACTAGCAGTTGAATTTAAAAAAATTATCAAAATATAATAATTTTTCTTAAAAGCGCTTGAGACTAGAGAGATCAGTCAGGCATAAAGCAGGCGAAATGTAAATAGTTTTAAAGCTCTGCTTGTTTATGCATTACAAACTGTTTCATTTCCTGTCGCAATATGGTTCTTATTGGGCATACACATAACAAGAAACTGTATCATATAAAGATGAACATTCTAGATACCAACACCTACTACGGCACTGAGTAAAGAGCAAATGTGTTAATAAATAATCTCCATTCTAGTTGAAAATATATTAACCGGTTGCTTTTGAGACTGAAAGTCTCCTAGATCATATGAATGTTGCTACTCTAAGCCCTACACACTGAGGCGTACAACACTTTGCTTTTTTTGGCTATTAGATAGGGACTGGTGAAGGAGCCAACTCGTGTACCAATAGAAAAACTATGATTGAAAATTACTTTTCGAACAGAAACCAAATTTTTTTTGTAAAGTATACAAGTGATGTCACTTCTGTTTTTAATTGCTAAGTCGTGCCTTATACACTCACCGAATATTTACACAGGAAATTACTCTTTGTCAAGGAGTGAACTAGATTCTGATAATATGCTCAGCTTTTATTACAAAGGTCAGGATTCATTTTACAGTTCACCCAGTTATATTTTTTTCTTCCATTGAAGTGAGTATATAGTATTAAAATATTTTCTACTACTGGTCTGCGCTGATAACTCACGGTTGTGTTTTTTTGTTTGTTTACAGATTATTTCTAGTAACTCCTTCTTGTAACACCCACAACTCCAAGAAATGCACTGTGTTTAGAGTTACACTACTTATTATATCCTCTCCTGTTGGAACATATCAAATTCCATTTTTTCATTATTGAAATTTTTCCATTGGTAATCAAACTATTCACGGCTAAAACAGCTTTCCTCTCTTTTTCTCATTAGGCTGGAACTATTTGGGTTCAAAGTATTGTGCATAAATATTTTGATAGTCAGTATACTCATTATTTCATAGACACAGCTTGCTCATTTCTATGATCTATCATTTTTCAGTGTTTTTAATTTTACAGGGCTTGGTTGATTCAGAGGTTTTTGTATCATGGCCTAAAACAAAGAATTTTTTTTATTCTGACCTTTTTATTACAAGATTCTTTGCCGGCAATAGTTTTCCAAATACAACAGTCTCAAAACTCCTGGTAGCAACCAAATAATGCTTAGAAAAGTGAGAATGTTTGTTGATCAATGAGACGGCGCAAATCAGATTTATTTTGGTAAATAGTTAGTATTAGACAAATGGAGTGTGACTGAGTCTTCAAATGGTGAAAGTGATGGCAAATAACATAGGACTCCAGACTATCACTCTACTACAACCGCAAATTTATTTTTGACTGGCTCCATCAGAATAGAGAACTGTAGGGCAACATTATTGTTCACCAGTCCGGTTATGCGTGCAATACCCCAAAAAGATTTTCGAGTTGTATTTTCAGTTTATGACCTTTCTTGGTAAACCAGTCGTTGCTGAGCATGGTGGTGCTTTCGTTAACCCAAGTATTACAATGACTACTATAACACCTATTTATAACTACTACCATGAAAAATACCACGGGACTGTTCCAATTGATATCGTAGTACCTATTAAGATCACTATTTTAACTGCTATTGTAGCAGAGGTTCAATACACGGCATCAAATGACTGTTGACAGATCTTTTTTTAGTATCAAAACACAATGCAAGCAAAATAGCTACTGTTGAAAAGCCTAATAATATACAAAAGATAATTTTGGCTGGTATATTTCAGCGACAAGAATATGCTTGCAGTTCTGTTTTTCACTGAGATCTGATCCTAATTTACTCCCAAAGTATCATACTTGAAACTTTGAAGAAAGATTTACTCTCCAAAAGAAGTTGCCTCGAAATCAAAGACATCTCACATGTAGCTAATTACCGTTGTCATATACTTTCTAGGACTTTGCTACTCATTCTCTTTTTGTCTCAGAAGAGACATCAAGGCAAGATTCGTCAACTCAGGTAAATATAATAAGTAGCGGAAACATGTTATTTGTTCTAGTGTTCTACTCAGTTATTTATTTTGTGTATGTTTTCATTAGAGAGGGACAAGGTTCGTGATAGATTTTGGTACACGGTACATGCAACAGAGTTAACAGGTCACTACCAGCCCAGCAGGCTGTGCTACGGACCCATGACTTTAGCTTGAGGTCGGGGTAGCGCTTCAACTCTTTATGTGCCTGTATGACTGGTACCTCTAAGGTGAGGTACCAGCCATACAGGCACATAAAAAGGCATGGGTCAGTAGCACATCCTGCTAGGCTGGTAGTGACCTCTGCAGGGTCAGTGTTTATCCCAGTTTGTCAATAGGCACCCTGATATGCAGGGCACAAGATGGCCGCCTTAGCATAAATCTTAAAAGTAGCTTAAGCAGTTTCACTACTTTGAATGCCAAAAGTACCTTCAACTGGAGCAAAGTTATCATCTACCCCAGGCCAGGTGTGGCCCCATAACCGCTTGAGAACTCATGATTGGTCAATCGAGACAGGACTCCATCTTTTAGCCACTTGCGCATCCAACTTTTCCTTCTATTACTATCCACCTACTACTCATATAACTGCTTGTTTTGGTCAAACTATTTCCTATCAATGTATTGCTTTATGGTTACATAAGTTACTTCCTCTCCTCCAGTCAATATAAAGACTGGCTACACTGTTAGTCTTTGCATAAAAAAATGTACTTCTCATTACACTAAAACTGGCTGTAGCTGAATAAATGGCATTTACAAGCTAACACTCTGTGTAGTTTGTCTGAGCCACGGGCTCTGCGTTTGCCAACTGATCCGGCAGTTAACGATCGAATTGTCACTGTCAATACCATTTCCCCACTGGAGAAAGGTAGAACTTTTGAGATTAGTTATATTAGGTCACAAGGTTTATGTGAGTATGCTTGATAAAAAACAACTCTAATCAAAAACATGCAACCTCCATTATCACAAAAATATTTAAACAATCTTTATGTTTCTGACATCATGTGTTTTCATCAATTTTTTTCTTGGATATGGTTTATTTTGTTCATCTTGCAGCTACACTTTGAAGTAATTTCCAATTTTTATCCATTAGCATTACTGTACTTTTTCATAAGTTGACTTTTTGTCCATGCCCTTTGAAGGATTACACAGCTGAGCCAAAGCCATTATTCAAACCAGGAAAGAAATGGGAGCAGCATGATTATCCGTACTTGTTCTTGCGGGAGGACGGAAAAGCATTTACGACCTTGGGAGTATGTCCGCACATAAGTGTCACAGGTAATTTCTGGAAACTGTTATATAAATACAAATCAAACCATTTGTAGTTTATGTCAAAATTTATGGGCAGTTACTTTGAAAGTACAAACAGACGAGACCGATTGTTTTTGTCTATACTGGTGCGACATCATCAATATTAAAACAATGGGTCCAAAGTCTTTCAAACACTCAAACCATTGAAACTGTGAGGTCTCACCTTACATAAATTGACCATTATCTAAGAAAAATATTATCTTTCAATCCTTCCAGTAAAACAAACTTGAAAAAAAACAAAAGATTGAAAAAAATGTTTCATCTTAGTGGTAAGCAACTTCACGCGAATGGTTCATGCTGTTTTCAGTTTCACAGTTTTGTGTCAACAGTTTTTGTGACATCAATCTGTATATTCCCTTGATGATAAAGTGACTGGATATGATTAATCTATTTGTTTGACTACAGTTAACATATGAGATAATTTGAAATCAGCTCGTTTGTCCGGCTATGCTTTTGAATATCTCTGCAAATTATGAATAAATTGTTAGCATTGTGAAACAAAACTCGATTAGAAGATAAGGCAAACGATAGATGAAATATATAAGGATTACCAGTTGCGGTTGCGTAATAAAACTTTTGTCACAATCCAATAGTAGCGGTTTATGGCTGCCACAATGCTGCTCCAAAACATTCAAAACCACTTGGATCTTATAATCAGTATAGTGTTATTATCGGTTTCTATACGCTTAATCCACGTCTGGAGAAACTTCAAAAGTTTTGATGATTTAAATATTGTTACTTACACTACCATATCCGCTTCGAAAACAAAAATTACCATGACCATGTATTTTGACTTTGTTTTGAAAGGTTTCTTTTTTTCATTTCACCAACGACTGATCCATGCTATTAAGTATATCACAAATCAAATGCAGCCTTTTGTGAGAGTCACATGATATCTGCCGCAAAAGTTGAGATAAAAAATGGCCTAGTTTTGCCTCACAAACTTTGGATTTCTGGCAATCCTGTTATATCTCATCCATCGGGATAGGCTGTAAGTTATTAACGGTGTAAGCGCAACCTAAGACCCCAGAACTTTTATGGCCAACTCGCCATAATGTTTTAATGGTAAGATTTTAGCAGAATTCTTAAGCTACTTGATTATATTTCCTTGCAATATTGCTAGGTCTCGCAAAAACTAACAGTTTCCATCTAAGTGAAGCAAAAGTAGTCATTTTAGTGCGCGTATTGAGTAACATAGTATCTTCCAAAGTGAGAGATGCACAATAGTCTATGTTATGAGCACTCAACTACAGCCTGAGTCTCCATTGTTGTATCACTTGTTTCACTTCAAGAATAGCTTTCCGCCATTATTTGTGACACATGGCAATTTTAAGCCCAATGTAAGAGCTCAGCCATGCATAGATGTCGTTTTCAAATATTTTTACTGTTAATTTTTCACAATAATTACTAAACGAAAATAGTCATTTTGGAACTGTTTCTCTAAACCAAAATTCATCATTTGAGCAAAAATCTGGACATTCGTAAATTTATAAGCGATTTAATTGTAAACTATTAGTGCTCATCATTTTTATTGTTATTGTTGTTATTGTCAATGTCATTGGCGTGTGATTTTCGTTGTCATTATCATTTTCATTATTATCTTCATTACTATTATTGTTATTATTAGTATTTTTATTGTTTTTATTATTAATTTTGTTGTTACTGTTGTTGTTGTTATTGTTGTTCTTACTATTATTATATTTAATCAGCAATATGATTTTGGGGAAAGTAAACTTCTTAAATAAAAACGTTTTTCATGGCATAGGTAATTTGTAAAGAAAGACACATGGTTTACATGGGCAAGTGGTTTACATGTCACCCTTTAAATACTCTTTGCTGCAGATGAATTATATCAATTATAAAGTCATTGTTGGTTATTCCGCAGCGTAATTGTCGGGTTTTTGGTGGTTTAGTTCAGATGACTAATAAACACTCATACTACAGTAAAATCTTGTTTTCTATACAATTGCACATTTTTTTGGTATCTGAACTGAATCTGAACGTATCCAAACTTGAGATGCATCGATATCTCCCAGCAAAATGTCCAAGTTTGGCATAGTGGTACTCCAGTCACTCTAGGTGGAGTTTTGCCACAGTCTGTATCCCCTATCTCAGCTGTGGATGGAGCGAAAACTCTTAAAAACAGACTGGTTGAAGCAAAGGAGAGCCTAGAGTGGTAATATACCTCTCGGGATGGCGTTTTCCCTTTATGACCTCTTGTTGAAGGTAGCATTTCCCATAACCGAACATCTGATATTTTTGCTGCTGCAAGTCTGAAAGTGAGAACCTCGACACTGATTTGTTGAGATATGGTCCATTTGAATTATACACAGAGACTATATTTATATGTTTCCAAGTATTTTCATTAATGCGTTTTTGAAGCTAGCATGTTTTATCAGGCATAGTTTGTTGCAATGAACCGCAGTTTGTACATTACCTGTGTCATCATCAGCCTATGAAGATATGTAACATTTTATTTAGACAAAAATACAGTCTTCCTGAGCTCTAAAGCAATGAGTGGCAGCAGTAAGCATTATACCATTCCTCTGAAGCTTTACACTGAGCTGAGAAAGAGGAAACTGCTACCTCAGTTGAAGAGCAAAGATTTTGAAGAGAACCATGAAAAAGAGTTCTCAAGGTAAAACTTACCGTCAATTGTGACATGATCTTTTTATTGGTTGACAGCAGCTTCAAATGTAGGGCACATATAGATGAAAATAAAAGGGTTCAAATAAATATATATCTTCTTAATATCAACTTAAAAACTATGTATGAAATTGAAAGCAAAAAGTTGTAGTTTTTATATGCATAAATTTGGAGATTACAAAAAAAGTTACTTGCTATTTTGTGATTAGCCAATTTGCTATTGGAAAATTCATTATTTTTTTCTATAAATTCTCCAGGAAGCAAAACTGTCAGAAGCTGAGGGAGATTATGGCTTCCCAGAGTTTAAGTCACTTGAGTGAGAAAGCTTTTACATCAACTCTTCAATCAATATTCAGCCATGAAGACCTCGACGATAACTATGTGCTCACACTCGACAATGCCAAGAAAATGCTTGCCATATACACTCGTTTCATGTAAGAAATCTTTGAGTTGTCTTAAGCCACTATACATTTTTTTGTTCATCTATTGCTTTCATGCCATAAGTTTTTTCAACCTTGAAACAATGTTGGGTTGCAAAATCTACTGTTTTAAAGTTTATCTACTAAAAATTTTAGTGTTAGATAATTAGTTTCTTTGCGAAGTAAAAATACAACTATGAAAAATAGCAGCAGTAAATTTTTGGCTTAAGCTGATGTGAAAAAATCTTCTTAACTGCTTCACATATTACTACATGAAAAGTAGTATGGGAGTTTTCATTTAAGCTCATTGCAGGTTGCTTGTGAGAAAGATTGGTCGAACCACTGAGTTTGATGATTTTGCATTTTTTTGTGGCTTAGTTACATCTAGTTGATTACTATAAAAATAAATTGGCATTTTGATTCACAAAAGTGCGTGCAATAAGATTTCAAAATGGAATAGTATTCTGCCCTGAGCAATTGAAACTTTCTATCTGATAATTTTTTCAAAATTAATTCATTTAATAGTTTCAATTTCATCAGCATGTTCTACAGTTTTGATAACTGTAAATCTGAAGGATTGATATAAAAATCATTGTTCAGCCCATTCTCATAATCTCCGCACCAGAAACTCATTGAATACACTACAATGATCCTTAAAAAGGTATTTTTAGCTGGCAAGTTTTTTTTAGCTGTTTTGCATTACTATATACGTTCAAAAAAAATTTTAAATCTAAATGAAACACACAATTTTCTTACAGATTAAATATTTCAGGATAAGTTCATCAGCTGAAAAAAAACTGAGAAAAACTTTTACAAGTACACTTTGTTATTGTTGAACAATTGTAAAAAAAACTATTCATACAAAATTCCATGATTACAAATTTTTTTATGTTCAGAACCAATTGGATTTATTACCTAAATATCACTAGCTGGCAAAAATAATTAAGCGTTTTTATTCAACGAAAATGCAAGTTCACATTTCTCAAGCAAGGATCGTTGTACAAATTGTCACAACACTTCATAAGTTTAACTCTGCTAAATGTGCCGCTACATAACTTGGCTGCACCATTTAAGTATGTCAACATTTTTTCCCAAAATTTTTTATAGCTGGTTTCGGCATTAATTTTATCTCCAAAACAATGCATTATAATAATGTAGTGGATTTTTACAATAACATTGTCTGTGCTGAGGTCCCCCTGGAAATTGCAGAGTGTCAGGCATGCCTTAATTGAGCCTGGCACTGCCAGAAACCTTCTACAAATGCAGGTATTAAATCGACCGGCCCATCAGGCAACCCTACTGGCCCTGCAGCTATCACTACCGGCCCTACAGTGACATTAATGGCCCTGCACCTACTACTACCAGCCCTACGGCTATCACTACCAGTCGTGCAGTAACACAACCGGCCCTACAGCTAATCTACACCAGGTCTGTGAGGAAAGAACGGAGGTAGCCTGTAAGACCCGACTAGCTTCAAAAGATGAAGAAGCGTAAGTTTGAAAACCATCGTCAGATTTGCCAAAAGTAATGGATCACAAGCTATAACAGCCCAAGAACTCCGACTGTATTGTACCATCACTCAGCAGTATTGTTCTTGAAGTTCCTCCTTCCACTTCTGGGCGCCTCATTTATTTAACCATAATTTAGCCAATCTAATGCCTCGCTAATTATAACTTGTCTGTTGATTTGTGTATTTACTTTCTGCTTATTGTCATTTGTTATCTCTCGAATTAGGTCAATGACTTCCTGTACCTCTGCCTATAAAAGGCAGAGTTTTGCTTACACTCTTTGCACTTGTATCAGGATACCGCTTGTGATTGCACCACGTATCAAGATACTTTGTCACTATTATTCTACACTGGATTGTTGTGAAATAATAAAATGGTTATTACTCTGAAGCATTGAGTATTGAGTCTGAGCCGCTGGCTCTCTTACAGTTGTGGAGTCCAAGATATTCCTTTGTTGAAGTTGATTGATCAATAACTTTTGTGTTAGATAGGTTTGGTTGGTGGTATTTTGGCGAGCCTCCAAAATCCAGTACACTGGTGGTGGTGGAATTGTTCTCACTCTTTTGGACTACACTACCTTGGAACCGCAGATTTCAGCCCGAAAATCTGGTTCTGTATTCACCAGAGGTGTTGCAAATCACTAGTGATTCGATTACTTTGATTTGCAAATAGTTGATTTGTGAATTGATTTGCAGTCTATTCAGTTTATTCAATGATTTCAAATAATCGACTTGAACATCAGTTGATTTGAATTGATTTGAGTCCTAAACAAAATTGATTTGAAAAATGGGGATTTCAAATCAAATCAAATGACTAATTTTTTATCGTTTTCACGTTTTATACCAAAATAATGATAACAATGGCACTAACGATAAAGTGTAAAGGTTTTACGTGCACTAGTTGTGAACCACCTTCACCGGACCACTGTTTACCATAGCTGGGGTAACCTACTGATGGCTGTTGGTAAGTGGTAGCGTACCGGTAGCCTCAGGCACTAATCTGACGCGTGTTGTGGCGTTTACTGAACCCAGTATAACTCTGCTGACAACCGACAACCGTGCCTCACAGCACGGGATAATTACACTAACAATACGGGGATCTGTTACACGTTATAATGAGATCCCTTTGTCTATCAATTCAGCTGAGTCAGCCACGTGCATAATTACCGCAACAATTGACAATCTTTCTACTTAGGCTTAACTTTGGTTATCTTCTTCGGCAATCAAGTTTAGTAGAATTGGACAATATCTAAGCATTCAGTTACTATCAAGGATAATGCGATTCACAAGCTTTATTCTACTTCACAAGTTGTTCAGAAAAGGAGATAGGTTCAGATTATAATAATAAATATATTCTCGAGCAGGAGACAAAACTTACAATAGTGATGAGAGATGTTTCAAAGCGCTAATAACAATCCTGGTACGTTTGACAAGCGACTTACAATACACTCCAGTTAATGATTGCGAGGAACACAACGTTATGTGGTAGAAATGACCGATGCTACCTACAACAAAGGAGCGAGCACTCTAGTAACATTATCTCTATGTAGTCACATGAGGACAAAGGATCACTCATGTGATGTGACCTTAATTCAGGCAGCACTTGTTTACATCTACTTATTCATATACATTTATGTAAAGCAATTGGCATTTTCTTGACAGCACCTAAGGCTGATTGTTATGTAACATTTTATATATAAACTGGCTGGAGCTCTCTGTTATTGAGAGCAGGAGAAGAGCTCAGCCAGGCGTGTTATCCATTACAGCTATTCATTACTCCACCACAAGCCTTCATTCAATCTCCTACAGAGCAGCTGCCCTACTATCGCACAGCACGACTAAGGAGTGCCGGCCTGCAAAGGCCCAATACTCTTATTGGTCTCCTACCCAGCTAGTCTGACTATGCTTCGCAGGCAGTGGTAGGGGCAGTCAGCAAGTCCTGTACCGACAGCAGTCGTACATAGACAGCAGTGAAGAGCCTGGGTGTGGTACAGGTGAATGCTACCAGTCACTTACCACCCGACTACAAAATCCTGTACATTGGTGGCAGCAGTGAGATTCGACCAAATCCCAGCAAGCAGGCCCTCAGGATCAAGCTACCGATCAGCATGACAACCCGACGTGCCATGAGCATGGATAGAGATCTGACAGGACGCATATTCGGAGCACTCACCGATGTCCTGGAAAGGATGAATGAGAACTCCAGAAAGGAACACTTCAAGACACCAGAGTTCGATGGAACAGGAGATGTGCAATACTTCCTCCGACAGTTACAAGAGGTGACGGAAGCAAAGCAGTGGCAGCCGACAGCAGCAGTCATACACCTCCGACAGGCTCTCAAGGGGAAAGCCCAGCCATATAGACGTGGAGAGACGCTATGGGCCATAATGGACTCACTCAAAGCAAGCTTTAGACTTTCAAGTCGAGAGGCACGAGCCAAGCTGCCGGGTTACCACAAAGATGCCAAGCACTCCCTCAGAGAACACGTCATGACCATTGAGGCGATGGTGGAGGCCGCATACAATGATGTTTCACGGGCCCAGAAGAAGGAATACGCACTGGAAAGCTTCCAGAACACCCTGGGAAACGTGCACCTCCAACGACACCTCCTGACAATGCAGCCATGCTCAGTGGAAGATGCCGTGCGCCCTGGACAGGAGTTCCTCCAGGTACAGCCGACCTAAGCCCCTACACCCAAGGTCCGACCAATGGAGTCGGATGTAGAGGAAGGGTCCCAACATCCACAGCCAAAGCTATAGGCGAGCTAACCCAGCAGGTAGCTACGTTGAAGGCAGCTCAGGCAGGAGGAACCAGTAGCCGACCTCCCAAACGAATACCTAAGTGCTGGGATGCCAACAGATGGGCCATACACGCCAAGAATGTAGACGGAACCCCTGGAACAGCAACCAGGGAAACGACCTTGGCCCGCAGCAGTAGGGCAACCTACTGACTGCAGACGGGCACACAGGAAATTTAGTGAGCAGGGCAGGCAAGACGAGCCCTCAGGGATGGCAGAAGGCACAACGGCCTGCCTACCCACAATCACCACCTCCACCGGTGCCTATCCACACCCATAACTGCTTCTCTAACCTAGAAGGCCCAGCAGAAGAGCACACAGACAGTGAGGACAACTTCCCGCCAGAAGTGTACCAGGAATGCAGACCAATACCAAGAAGGGTCAGACCCCCGCCGGCACCACATTTGTACTACCCACGGCACCACACTACAGCCAATGCCCCCGGGCTGACCACACCACCTGCGTCTAGCTACTATCTGCCTGGAAAGGTAGAAGGTAAAGCAGTAACCTACCTTGTGGACACGGGCTGCAATACTAATTTGCTATCAAAGAAGGTCTTCGACAAGCTGTCAGAAGACTGGAAGAAGGACCTCCGAGAGCACGACTCCCATGGACTGATGGCCGACGGAACGAAACTGCCGTTCTATGGACTGTTGCAAGTTACAGGACGTGTACACTCAGTAGCTTATACAGAGACCTTCGTGGTCACCCAGATAAGCGAAGACGAGATCCTGGGAATGCCTTTCCTAGCCAACCAGTAGTGCTACATGGGGTTTAACCAGCCCACATTGACGATGTAGGGCAAAGAACTAGTGTGTACCGACCGCTACGGACTGGCACTGATCTCGAAGGTACAAGTTCTGAAAACGACGGAGATACCTCCCCAGACATAGGCGACTATATCCTGCCACCTGGCAGCCAAGAGCTACTGCTCGCAGGGAGTGATAGAGAGCATACCTGGCAGCCTTCCTATGGCTACCAGCGTGAATGCCCCTGACAGACAAGGACGGGTGCTAGTACGCTGCCTCAACCCTAGCCAGGACCCAATTCATCTGCCAGCAAGAGAGGTAATCGGAACTTTCACGGGAATAACAGCAGATGAGGTTCAGCAAGAGACGTATCCCGGTATTCAGACAGGCCCAGGGACTTGACACTCAGGCGTACCAGAGCACCTGACCAAGCTTTACGAGCAAGCGTGCACAGGTTGCACCAGTCGGCAACAGAGGGAACAGTTGAGAGAGTTGCTGGTGAAGTAGGAGGCAGTGTTCAGCCGTCACAATGGTGACATTGGATGAACCTACCTAGTAAAGCACTCTATTCCTGTTGCTCGCGACGCTAAGCCTATTTGGCTGCCTCCCCACAGGTTGGGACCAGAGAAAGAGGCAGAGGCAGAGAGACAGGTCAGAGATCTGCTGGAGAAGGGCCTGATTGAGCCAGCAGATGGAGTGTGGAACTCTCTGGTGGTGCTAGTGCGGAAGAAGGACCAGACGTGGTGTTTCTGCATAGATTACCAACAGCTGAACGACGTGACCAGGCAGGACGCCTATCCGATACCACGGATAGATGAGTCACTGGTTGCCTTGGCAGCCAGTAAATATTTCAGCACGCTTGACTTGACCAGTGGATACTGGCAAGTTCCTATGGATGCAGATGCCAAAGCAAAATTGGCCTTTATCACCAGGAGTTGACTCTGGCGTTGGAAAGTGCTTCCCTTTGGCCTGACTTCAGCCCAGGCCATGTTCCAGGGCTTGATGGAACGTGTGCTCCAGGGGTTGCTCTGGAAGACGTTATTGCTCTACCTGGATGATGTCATCGTCATTGAGCCGGATTTCAAGATGCACATGGAAGGACTGGGAAAGGTATTGGCCAGACTGCAGAAGGCCAACTTCAAGTTCAAACCATCCAAGTGCGAGCTGTTGCAGCAACAAGTCAAGTATCTAGTGCACGTGGTGAGTGGCAACGGCATGGCTACCGATCCAGAGAAAGTGAGAGCTGTTACCGACTGGCCACCCCCAAGGACTTGAAGACACTACAGACGTTCCTGGGCGCAGCCGGCTACTATAGACAGTACTTACTGAACCATTCCACTACGACCAAGGCGCTGTCCGTTCTGACAAGCAAGGCCACCCCTTGGAAGTGAGGTCCAGCAGAGCAAGCTGCATTTGAACAGCTCAAACATGGTCTTAGCACAGCACCTGCCCTAGGGTACCCAGACCCTTCACAGACGTACATACTGGATACAGACACCAGTGCGGTAGGACTAGGAGCAGTCCTCTCCCAGGTACAGGACGGACAGGAACGAGTCATTGCGTACTACAGCAAGACTCTCGCACCAGCTGAGAGAAACTACTGTGTGACGCGGCGGGAGTTGTTAGCTGTCGTCAAGGCAGTAAAGCACTTCCAACCCTATCGGTATGGACGCGAGTTCAAACTCAGGACAGATCATGCATCTCTACGATGGCTGTGTTGACGGAAAGAACTTTCCAACCATATTGCCAGGTGGCTAGAGATCCTCGCTGAGTTTGTTTACAAACTTGAGCACAGGGCTGGCAACCACCATGGGAATGCAGATGGTTTAAGCAGACAGGAACCGTGTCTAGACTGCCGACAATGCAGTACTATGGAACAGAGAGACGGAGGGGCGACCTATGCTGAACTTGCCAGAGCCCCTGGACCAGGACTCCAGCCAGGCAAGTCAACCGATCTTGGAAGGAAGGCCGTAGAAGCATCCCAAGTGGCGCAGAAAAATAGCAAGACAGTGATGGACACCCCTGCAATGTGCGTGGTCACAAGCCCAGCCTTAGTGGAGCAACAGCGAACTGGGAACGGAGCGGTGGCCAGGATATACCGTGAGCTGCAGGGCAGCCAGCAGATCCCCAGGGGAGAGCTGGATGAGGGTAGTCGAGAGCTAAGCACGCTATACAAGCAGCGAGATGCCATGACAATTTTGTCTGATGGTACGCTGGTCCTACAGATAGCACCCAAGTTCCAGACGCAACTATGCGCAGTATGCCCGACGCCCAAGAGGCAGCAAGTAGTGTGGGAGACACACGGGCTATCTCACGGCGAGATAGATCGTACCAAACACCGAATCCAGCTGGATTTGTACTGGCCCGGCATGACCAGTGAAGTGAGGAGGTTGGTGAAGTCGTGTGAAGTCTGCCAAGTCGCCAAGAAGGGAGGAGCGGCACCCCCGCAGGAACAACAGCGTTTGTACGCTGGCCGTCCGTTTCAGAAGGTGGCAATAGAACTTGTGGGCCCCTCCCAGAGACAAGACGCAAGAACCGCTGGATCCTAGTACTGTCCAACCACTTCACTAGATGGCAGGACACGATAGCCATTCCCGACGCCACAGCCCCCACCGTAGCCACCACACTAGATGAGCGGATATTCTGCTACTACGGCCTTTCGAAACAACTACACATGGACCAGGGTGCGCAGTTTGAGTCCCACTTACTGACAGAGCTGTGCAGCCTATGGAACCCGTACAACTCCTTAGGCAACGGCATAGTAAAGCGTCCACATAGGACGCTGGGAGACTCCTTGAGGACCCTGCTGCTGAGACGAGGCCAGGAAAAGTGGGACCAGCTGCTTCCACAAATCATGAGAGCATTCAGAGGCACTCCACATTCTGCAACCGGAGAGACGCCAAATTTTCTGATGATGGGCCGGAAAGTTCAATTACCCGACCTACTCGATGGACGTCCATCGATGGTAGAGCAGCAAAACGTTACAGAGTACGAACTAGACATGGAGGAGAGACTCCAGACAGCTCACGATCTGTTAAGAGAAGAACAGCGGAGCCCCTGAGGAGCCCCTGTTGTTTGCCCCAGGTGATCTGCTGGTAGTAGAAAACAAGAGCCGGACAAAGGGGAGCAATCCCAAGTTGCAGTCCAGTTATGTGGGACCATACAAGGTTATAGAAGCGTACAGCAACCACACCTACACGATTGAAAGAAGTGGCCGAACTCAACACAGAACAAAAGGAGGCTGAAGAAATTCCGTCCCTGCCAAGAGCCAACAGGGAGAGCACCGGCAAGCAGGGAACCAGCCCTGCAACCTAATATGAGAGGGGCAATGAGAAAGAGAACGCCCCGACCGCAATTGGCACCCCCCACTGTCGTAGAACCCCCTCCTGAGCCGAAGACACAAGGCACCAACCGCACCCAACAGCATGGACCTGGAAGCTCTACATGAACAAATGACTAGACCACCTCCTGTGTCCAGAGAAACAACGCAACCAGTAGCTAGTCCAAGCCAACCCACCTCGTGTTGGAGAGAAGCAACAAGTGAGCAGCCCTGACTAAGTTGGCGTGAACAATGGGAATGAGATGAAGAATGGCCACCACTAACCAGTGCACCTAGCCAACACCCTCCACCAAAACCCATTGCTACACCAGCGGCCGACGCAGAAGTCACTACAGAGGACATTCCAACTAACAATGAAGAGCCAGTCACAATGAGTAGGCCTAAGAGAAATACCAAGCCACCATCAAGACTGGCCGATTACCACTGTTATTGTACGACCGAAGATGAGCTACAAAGAGAGCATATTACAATGATAAGTGGCAGGGAACCAGTTGCGCAGGGTGAAAGTGCAGGGAGAGCGCCCCCAGATGAACAGAGCGACCTTGAAGCATTGGAGGACGTGGAGGTGGGGAAGAAAGGACAGTCTACTGAGAGATATCCGGACCCAGTTGCTGCCGAGAGTTTTAACGGTAAAGACGTGTTTTCTGCTTTTTCCATGGAGAACCTACTACTGATAGCTCAAGAATTACTGAAAGAGACACAACAAACCAGAGAGAAGATGACCAACATATTGTTGGAAGAGGATGCTCAGGAGGCTGCAGAAATTTTAGAGGAGCAGACTGATTACCTCATGCAAATTACTAGTGAACTGGAGTTGAGGCAAGCGGTTTGTAAAAATCGAGCGCCTACTAAAGAAGAAGTGCCCAGGAGACAGCAGCTCAAAGAATCCACTATCGTGAACCATATATGAGAGCGGAGACCAAGAGCGTACAGAGCAAAGACAAACAGACGAAGTGTACTTACCGAGAGACTGTATCATGCAATTAGCAGAAAGCTTATTTTATTATTAACAAAGTATAACCACGTAATTTGGGTGGAGCATTATATTGTATGTCATATTATTTTCACATTTGTTGCTGGCACGTCATTTTTTTTGTATTGGTGCCCCAGTTTTACCAATGGGGCGGAGTGTGTGGTAGAAATGGCCGATGCTACCTACAACAAAGGAAGCGAGCACTCTAGTAACATTATCTCGATGTAGTCACATGAGGACAAATAATCACTCATGTGATATGGTCTTAATTCAGGCAGCTTTGTTTACATCTACTTATTCATATACATTTGTGTAACCCAATAAACATTTCCTTGGCAGCACATAAGGCTGAATGTTATATAACATTTTATATATAAGCTGGCTGGAGCTCTCTGTTATTGAGAGCAGGAGAAGAGCTCAGCCAGGCGTGTTATCCAATACAGTTATTCATTACTCCACCACAAGCCTTCATTAAATTTCCTACAGAGCAGCTGCCCTTCTATCGCACAGCACAACTAAAGAGTGCTGGCCTGCAAAGGCCCAATACTCTTATTAGACTCCTATCCAGCTAGTCTGACTATCCTAAGCAGGCAGTGGTAGGGGCAGTCAGCAAGTCGTGTACTGACAGCAGTCGTACGTAGACAGCAGTGAACAGCCTGGGGTCTGGTACAGGTGAATGCTACCAGTCACTCACCACCCAACTACAAAATCCTGTACAGTGACACCACGTTACACCGTTCAACTCTTACACGACTACCCCAGAGCTTTAAATTTTTTGGGCGAGTTGCCCCAGTATTTACAGAAAATGAATGCAAATAAGTACAGTTGAAAATAAAACCATATGATTTGATAAAATACAGCAATATCATTGGCTAATTCAAACGTAACAACTGACAAGAAATAAGCGTCAGGTCATAGACATATAAAATTATTAAGGATAACGCTCGCATTACGAGCCCTGCAATAACGATAGTTAGTTGAAGTCACCGGAACAATTCCTAGTATGAGGTTCTGTCGAGTGATCTGGCTAGGTCGCCTCCATCATCGTGGGTACACAGGCTGTCTCTAGTAGCTAAGCATCCAGCTAACATCCATTCCAAGGTAGGGCAACTCCTGGCACATCTGATCACTTGCACTTGCACCAGTAGAGTGCTCCTCCCAGGGCTGTTTGAGTAAATGCTTGAGGTGTTACAGTACTTGGATAACATATGACAAAGGCTACAAATTAGTTTGCACCACCAAGATTGGGTAACGCTTATTTTCCTGATTTGCAAATCAATTTCAAATCATTTCAAATACTGGAATTGATTTGAATTGTTTACATCGCATTTTGAATTTGATTTGCCACTGATCCGGTGGGACTTGATTTGATTTGATCTTTAAACTTCATGATTTGTACTTGAATTGATTTGCAAAAATAGTGATTTGCAGCACCTCTGGTATTCACCGTACAGATCAGCAACTGGAGACTCTTGAACAGAGTTTGAGCTTGCTTCGCCTAAAGCAGTAATCCTGAAAAAGTGTGTGTCACACAGCCCTGCATTAACATTGAGTTAACTCCATTGCAGCACCTGACCGGCCCATTGTATTTCGATACCAGCCCTGCACACTCTTATATCGGCCCATTGTGTTTTGATACCAGCCCTGCTATCTTTGTGCCCGACCCTCCCTTTACAACTTCAGCCCTTTACGCATCATTACCGACCTGTGCAAAGTTGTACAGGCCTTGTGCCACTGTCCTGTTCTCTTGTGTACTAGAATAGCATCGACAAAGACAGCCCTAGAAGCTGTAGAGATCTGGTGCCGCTAGCTTAGGACCAGTATCCCTCCCATTGCATGCTAAAGTAAAGTCGCTCCTCTAGCAAAAACAATGACGAACCAACGGGCATGCAGTGCTGGTAGAGTATCCGCTACAAACCCTGAAGCTAATGTGATGAAACGTGTAACGGAAGCGCTACAAGCAGCCATGCAGCCAGCAGCTGCCAACAACCGGTCTTTGTTTAAAGCGCTGAAGTTTAAAAGAGAATACTTTATAACTTGCTTCATGGAAGTAGTTGAGGCTAATGAATGGCCAGAGCATACACCAATGCTGCATCTGTGAGAATCCCTGAGAGGGAGTGCACTTGAATGTGGTAAGTTGTCACTTTTGCACTGTATATTTGTTGCTCTGAGGGTAAGGTTTGGTTTAACTTCTAGTTAAGTGAAATACAGACTTAATGGCCTTTGCAGGGCGTATAAAATTACACTGCGGGAGCACGCCAGCGAAGGTGGACGACTGATGCAGGTCGCTTATGCTGATGCCCCCCCTCCCCCGCCCCAAAGACCGCTGAAACGAAGAACTTGATACATTCAGCTCTACAATAGGCAAACCCTATTTGCAGAGACACCTCCTAGCGATACAGCCAATAGAAATTTTTGATGCAGTGAGAGCAGGGAATAACTATCTGCAGATACAAACAGGTTATGAGGAGAGGCCCACTCACATGCACGTTGTTGATGATGAGTCTGATGAAAAAATGAGAACACTCGGGTGCCACACCACACACCCCAAATCCATCGAGAGCGCCGGTGAAAATGTCAACAACACCCCTAAGGTCAATCAGGATCCCCTGACAGTAGTTACAGAGGCACTGGAGATGCTAACTAAAGAGATCAGGTGGTTGAAGCAAGATGATACCCCTGCCACTCAACCTCTTCCACCACTGACAGATCGTCTACCATCCCAGCCCTGTTACTGTAGAGAGCTGGGACACCTAAAGAGATTGTGCCCCAAGAATTCATGGACCACTTGACCTCAACGAGTGCCTGTACAGGCGGGAAACAGCCGTCGCCGGCGGTAGAGCCAACGGCAACCACTTTCGATTGGGCAAGCCATAACACTCCAAAATGAGAAAAGCAGACCCAGCACGCTCGCACAAATCAGCCCTCTACTAAAATTCACGCGGCAGACACCACTCATTTTACCCCTGTACGCCCATATACGGCGAGTTATTTTCTTGCTGGAAAGATATGGAAAGATAGAGGGAAAATTCGTGTCTGTGCTTGTAGATACTGGGTGTACTACAAATCTGCTATCCCGGCATGTATGCCAAAGACTGCCGCTGTGTGTAAGAAATACACTACGTGACAGTGAGCCATATGGATTGATGGCTGATGGATCAGGGATTACTTTCTATGGCACTGTGAAGCTGTCCGCACAAACCCATGGACTACAAACAAGTATTAGCTTTGTCATAAGTGACATAAGTCAGAACGACATCGTTGGGATGCCGTTCCTTACCACCTATGAATACTTGTTGAAGTTTCAAGAGTTAGTTATTAATATAAATGGGCATGCCGTGCCATGCACTGACAAACATGGGCAGCTGTTAAAAGACAGTGTGATGCTAATAGAGGCGGTCCTATTTTTAGGATATCACCCTAGACTTGGGAACATGATGTCTTCTTGTGATTGGGATAGACTTTTCCGCAGCAACACCTCCGAAGTTTGAGCCAGAAACTTGTGACATTGCCCAAACACTGTAGCGGGGTGATAAAAGCCTTCACAAAAAATTTTGGGCAATATACGGCAGAAATTGTGACCGCCAGAAGAAAGAGTATTCAATTTGCCCCTAGAACACCTGCTGAGCACCTTCCTGTGACTACAGATGAAATGAGTCAGGATTCTGAGAGACTTTTAACAAAAAAGACATGCAGATTTCTTTTCTCAAGACAGTGACCAGAGAGCTACATGTACTGCCTTACCTGAAAAAAATTTTGTACAACAACTTGCTGCCATTTTTACTTCCAACTGTTTGGAGATTGAGGAGAGAGATGAAAACCTGTTGCTAGAAGCTGACCTAGCAGCTTAGCACCCTCCAGGACTAGGAGAAGAGGAATTGCTGAAAGTGCCTACGGAGGAGCTGCTGAATAAACATCCCACACCTCCAGAGCCAGCTCCTGTTGCTGCTGCCGCTGCTGTTGACCCGGAGCTAGCACCTATCGATGACGATGATGCTAAATTGCAGTCGCCTATCGATGTCAAGCCGAAGTTAGAGGTGCGTTTGGTGCCAATCATGCCACCCCCGGTGCTGGAAGAGGAAGTTCTAGAAGATAAGCTGACCACTGCGTGCACCAAGGGAGGAAAGAGAGACACTGCTGACCCTTTCTCTGCTTATGCAGCAGATACTATGATAGCACGCTGTGCAGCGACAATTATTCTCAATCTTCCTACAACCCAGGAGGACCAAGCCAGACATGGAGAGCCACTGCTAGCGATGCTAGGAGACAGAAGGACACCCACGCCATGAATCTATCTGAGTACAGGGGTTACTTGAACCTATATGTTTATTATCTTTGCTAATTACTTAATTAAAGACAGAGAGATAATGTATTGAATGGAGAGGGGAATTTAGTGGAATTTCACGATCACATAGTATATGCTGAAGTCCCCCTGTCAACTGCAGAGTGTCAGGCATGCCTTAACTGAGCCTGGCACTGAGAGAAACATTCTAGAAATGAAGGTATTAACTCTACCGGCCCTGCAAGCAACCCTATCGGCCCTGCTGCAGTAACATCACCAGCCCTGCAGTAACACTACCGGCCCTTCAGCTTCTACTACTGGCCCTGCAACTATCACTACTGGCCCTGCAGTAACACTACCGTCCCTGCAGCCAATCTATACCGGGTCGGTGAAAAAAGAACAGACATAGCCTGAGAGACCATACCACTTTCAAAAGATGCAGAAGCCTGAGTTTGCAACTTAACAATCATCAGATTCGCCAGAAGTCTTGGATCACAAGCTATAACAGCCCAGGAACTTTGATACAAACAAAGGGCTAGAACAATTCAACTCTTTAGTAATGGCTGGTGGCACTTATGCTCGGCCTCCCTCTCTTTGGAGGTAAAGTGGACATTGCGGGCTACACAATGACCTCTCCTTCAGTGGACTTGCTCACGCTTTGCCAACTCCCGAAGACATCTGTGCAAAGCTGCACTCGTAGCAAAATAACATGTTGCTGCTAGTGATAGCCGCTCAGCACTGATGCTGTTAAGAAGACGTGTCAGCAGTTTTAAAGCATCAAAGCGAACGGACTGATAAAATAAGTCATCAGTAGCCAGCGCTGCATAGAATATCTATTGAATGTGATCTACTCTTTGCATTGTTGTATAATGTTCCATCGTTGTAAATGTTTTCTATTAAATATTATTATTTTATTATTATTACAAGTTACAAATAATTTGTGTTGTGGATGTTTAAAAATTATGATAAGTATTGTTTAGTCAGTTCTGGTGCAAATATTTACTGTCAGAGGTTGTGTACAAACGTAGGTGGTTGACCTATTAAATTTTTCTCCAATCAGGGACATAATTTTGAGTATCACTACTACATAAGCTTGATTTATTTTTATTTGTGCCAGAGTTGCCAGTGAATAAAGTTGTGCTCATACTTTAAATAATTCTGCTTCTCTCAAATCTAACTATAAGCCTCTGCACCCACTCTACTACGTGGCAGTTATAAAATCTCCATCTCAAAGTAGTAACTGCATACACACTAGTTTAGCCACGCAAGTTTCTAAGTTAGTAGTTGCGCTGGAATTGACTGGAGACAGAGCTTGTAGCTAAATAGGCCTCTGCACCCACTCTATACATGGCAGTTATAAAAGTCTACTTCTCATAGTAGTCACTGCACTAACACTAGTTTAGCCGGGCAATTCTATTGACACTGCAAGTTAGCAGTGACTATTAGTTTGCTGTTAAGTAAACCTCTGCAAATATTATTGGTACTAGAGGTGGTGATTAATTACACGCGAGTTAAATCATGATAAGAGATTAGACTATCAACTGGGCCTGTTTTCGATCCTTCAACCGGGCCTGTTTTCGGTCTACCTGCAGACTATCAACTGAGCCTGTTTTCGGTCCTTCAACTATCTACTGGGCCTGATTTTTGTCCACCTGCAGACTATCATCTGGGCCTGTTTTCGGTCCATTCACAGACTACTAACTGGGCCCGATTTCGGTCTTGTTAGAGAATCGACATATTCTTACTTCAGAAGCAGTGAGTATTGAGTCTGAACCGAGGGCTTTGTTACAGTTGCGGAGTTTGAGATACTCCTCTGTTGAAGGTCATTGATAGATAACCTCTGTGGAAGAAAAGTTTTGTTGGTGGCATTTTGGCAGCCCCCCCCCCAAAAAAAAAAAAAAAAAAAAAAAAAATCCACTGCAATAGTGCACTTTATGCAATCCAGCTTTTAAATATATAAAAACTCGCTTACCTATGTTAAGAGAGTTATGCTCACACATATTCTCATATTTTTATTATTAAAAACTACTTTAAATGAAGAAAATGTTTGAATTAATGTAATAAAGTGTAACATTTGCAACATTTCAGAGTTGACCTTCCAGTCATCATCATGGGTGAAACAGGTTGTGGAAAAACAAAACTGATCGACTTCATGTCAATGCTACAGGTACCGACTGGATTGAAGGACAAGATTAAACCTTTGCAGGTTTTGAAGGTACGCCTTTTTTAAACAACTACAAAGTTTGTTTTAATGATGCACTTTGATATATGATTGGTATACTCATTAAGTAGACCAACAACATTCTGTGTTTTGGCCTATAAAATTCAAGTCTTTAACAGGTCCATTGTCAGTTGCTGTTGTGTGCCATTTGCTACTATCCAGGGCTATCCGGAGCCATACTAGCTCAGTGTGCTCTCTCCAAGGTGATAGATGTCAGTCAGGCCTGTAGACGCTGACTGTGTTAATGTGCCTTCAGTGAGGGTGTTTGCCTGGTAACAACTGATCAGAGGATAAGTAGTGTTATTGGCAGAATCCACAAAACTTCCCTTCAGTCGTGGTTCTGTAAGCCACCCTCAAAAACATTTCGTCTATAAATTGGTGATTGAATGATGAGGTCTTCGATGTAATGTATGAATGTGGAACAACAGTTTTGTAAGGAATTAGTCATTGAATTCCTTCCAGCTCCAAAAATCAAGCTCACTGCATTGTTGGACTGGTTTTAGATGTGTTAAAGGCATATTCTTAAAATCACTTTCAGTTATGTCTTTTTAAGAATTTAGCAGATAACGCAGCTGAAAAACTTATTAACTTCAAAGTCCCAGCTTTTTCCTTATAACATATATTTTTTTAACAAGCTCACAGCAAAAAAATATAGATACGCCTGCAGAGAATGCAAAATTTACTTGATGATTTGAAATGCAACCTTTGATGCTGACTAATTGTTTTACTGTAATAGAATTTGCCTAGTGTGGCCAGTCACCAGTCACTGCATCTGCTTCTTTTGATCGATAAGCAGTGCACATGTGAGAAAGTTGTGAGGGAGCAATGGATTGTGGGATGCGCTAGCTGAGTAAGCACAGGCATGCTTAGTTGATAGCCCTGAGTTCGACGCAGATGAGCCAAGATCAGTACGCTATGAATACAAGCTAAGGATTTCTGTGACAAATCCAGTTAAAAATCCGCCAGCTTATTCATGCGGTTTTTATACTTGGCCAGCTTTTTGTGCTTGAACTTTTTCTATTGTGCCAGTTTATCATTATCCAATGATGTATCTTGCTTTTCAACTGCTAAAATTTTCTATAAATAGTGAGGCATTTTGCCAGGCAGTCAGTTGTTAGTTCCCTTTTGCCTGAGATATATCTAGTCTTGCTCAGATACTTGACAGCAATTGCTTGTACCTACTTAGTACGGCCTAAGTGTTCAAGTTACTGTACGCTTTTGAGGACTGTTTATCCAGCAAGCTTTTTTGTAATAACTAATAAATTGTTATTAATCTGAAACATTGTGTGCTTAGTGAGGCCGGTTGCCTGTTATCACTATCGTTTGCATACATAACATACATACTGGTCTGTCTTCTATACATACGTCCTACAACAGAGAGCCTATAATACCACACCGGTAGCGCTTACTGTTTGTACAAATAGCCTTCCACAGAGAGCCTACGCTACCAGTCTATTTGCACTCTGTAATGCCATACTGCTACAGCGATTACAATGCAGGCACTTCCTAACAGTCATCGGTGAAGTGATTGATAAAATCCTTTTTAATGCTGGGGTATAAATAAGCAAACGTTATTGGAGACAACGCAGCAACCTTGCGAAGTGCGTCAAATCAAATTTGAATTTTATAACATCTGTATCAACTTCTGTTAATCTCCGCAACTGTGACATCATATAATCTGTCAAAATAATAAAAAAGACGACTGGTTAGTTCAAATTACTATTACCAAATTTTTTTCCCAGTGATTATCCACCATTTTGTAAATCTCGCTATGATAATGTTGACAGTTATCAGAGTTCAGCAGGATTTTTCGACGAACTTATTCATGTTTGTTCACAGGTGCATGGGGGAACTACAGAAAAAGATATAATGAGTGCTGTTGAAGATGCCTGTAACTTGACACTTACGAATCAAATGGAAGCTTTAAAGTTTGCAGAAGCAAGTAGAATGAAAAAAGTAAATTTCACTTTAAACCAATATTTCAGCATGGTTGTCACCTTTACTTCGCTGTTATTTAAAGCTATATATTTGGTTTAATAAAATTTCTTTGCTAAAAGATTGTCCACACTTTTTATCTTCATACCAAATGAAGCTGCGCAGAAAGTTTTATAAATCATAGTTCCATTACATATTGAAGTAGAAACTTGGGTTATTGCAGGCTCCACAGGTTTACACAATTCTGTTCTTTGATGAGGTCAATACAACAGAAGACATTGGACTCATTAAAGAGATCATGTGTGATCGCAAGATGAAAGGGGATTCTCTAGAACTGCCCCAAAACTTGAAACTCATAGCTGCCTGCAATCCATACAGAAGGTGAGTCAGCTAAAAGCTATTTATTATAGATCTTATCAGTTTTAAGCCTTGAAAAGCACTACAAAGTATGTATTTGTTCATTCCTTCTACCTCGAAGTGATTTAGCCCTCCTATTCATTTACCAGAAGGCTAATCTGTATTGCGTCAAAGAAAACAATAAATTTGCTAATCAATAATCTATTTGATTGCTTGAAACATTGGTTTATATTTGAAAATAGAGCAAACCTATTGGCACAAAGAACTTTTCTGCCATCGTAGATCTAACTGATGTGTTTTTATATCACAGTACCAGGAATATTAACTTCAAAGGCTGCTAATTGTGAGGAAAAACAAACTGTTTATTTTTTTCTTATTAATCTTGAAGCTCGTCTGCATAACATTGTCCGAAAATATTGTCTGTTTACGAAAAGTGAGCATTTGAAAAACATTAAATGATAGAGATCGGTAAGAACTATATTACCTGTGTCAATTTATTACAACTAATTTGGTTTCACCACAGGATGAATCAACAAGTTGCTAGCAAATCACAGTATGGTGGTTTGGTTAAACATGAGTCCGCTTCCAAAACTTCATCTGGTGAGTTCAATGTCTGGGTAAAGGTGGTGTTTTACAATAAGAATGTACGACATTCTATATTTTTATGCTAATCTGAAAAAGTCACAACTAGCTATAATGACTGGCAACCCATAGTTGGTTATAATGGCACAGCAATTATTGTTATTAGGAGTGCACAAGTCTGTTATCTACAATAAAATTGCTGTTCCAGAAACTTTTGAAGTTGAAAAACTTGTTTACCAAGTTCATCCCCTACCTGAGAGCCTCAAGTCCCTGGTGTGGGATTTCGGAGACTTACCTACAAACAAAGACATGTCCAAAAATGTGGAGCTGAAATACATTGAAGGGATTGTTTCACGGATGGTATATATAAAATACAACAGTTTTTCATTTAGTAAAGTAAACATAACAAGTTTTGATAAATGTTGTAAACAACTGATACTCTCTTGACTAGCCGTTTTTAAACAGAAATTTTTTTTTTTCTCTCTAAAAAGTACCAGGTAATATTGGGTAAAAATGTTTTAGCAAATTGGCAACAAAGAAGAAAGTTTTCTCCCCTCTAAAAAAGAGCTTCGATTTATGAAGGACAAAGAGAAGATATTCTGTGAACTCATCGCTACTGCTCAACTCTTCATGAGAGAGCATCCAGTAAGTTGTCGACTTATAAAGCTTTTTGCTGAGTACCTTTGATAAGTTTGTCATAATTAAGATTTATGTTTTTGATAAAGATGTGATAAATTTTGTTTGGGCTTTTGTTGAAACTGGTGTTAACTTTATAGTGTACTAGCAGAAATACCCGGCGTTGCCCGTGGAGATAACATAAATAGTGCGAAAACGATTTTAGGGAGATCAAGAGGGGCCAGTGTTATGGAGTTTTTCTTCAGTTTTGACTTGCCAGTTGGCTTGAGGATGCTCAAATTGTCTACATGTTTCAATCGTTATGTAACTGGTTATATATTTTACGAATTGTGCTGTCAGAGCCTCTAATAGTTCTTGGAAAATTGTTGTCTGCACTAATTATAACTTTATAGCCGCATGGGTGTGCCAACTTCCTACTTGCTTCATAACATAATTGAATCTTTGAACATAAGTACACAACATCTGAAGAAGTGTAACGGTTGTTCCATGCAACACATTGCTCTCCCTATTGCACACCACCACCGATAACAACAATTTGCAAAAACGTTGGCTTTTCTTTTTGAAGAGTTGAGCTTGCAACTCTTTCGTAATAGCTCGAGTCTAGATATTCCAGAGGGTGAAAAGCATCTTTTTAAGTTTATTTTCCCACCAAAGGAGATTGTCATAAAGCATGGATTATATTTGCAGGAATTCAACTCAAGGCTTTGCTGTAGTTTCACATTTAGTGAAAAACCAACTCAAATAATCTGGTGGATATTCAAATATTTGTATTTTAAATTTCCATATCAAAACATATGCTTAGTGACTGTGCATTGTGCAACCCATTGGTCAATATTTCGAAAACGTATTTTAGAATGCTGCATCAACTGTGCAAGTAAATCAGCTTAACATGCACTGTTCACAGTGTGGCAATCACAACGCGATTGTAGCAAAAACTCACAATAATTTTTATTTTCTCTGAATTTTCGTAAAGCTTGTGGAGTTGGAGAAAAGCTGTTTGGAATAATTGTGCCAGTTCTTTTTCATGGCATTCTGAGCAGCAGGTAAAGTCAAATATCATTAAAATAAACAAAACAGTGTACAAATTTTGCACAAATTACGGATTAATTTCCTCAAATGACTATTTTTGTCACTCTTTTTATGCAATTTTTGTATGTTGTATAATATTTTGTATCTTTTATCAACCGTCTACCATCGATATTTCAACTATGATGATTATTATCAATGTTGTGGAGAGACAGGTTGATTAATTATTATCAAAGGCAAGAGTAGTAATAATAATGAAAATTAATTAAAAACCTTCAGTCAAAAATATTGCAAGTCTTGAAACCTAGACTCGCTTTGCGCTGCTGTTGTAGACCTACTCATAATTATGAAGTTTTTTTTTGTCATGGTAAACAACTTGAAAAAGCAAAAAAAAAACAAATAAGAAAAAGTACTACTGCTGAACAAAGCCAGAGAAATTGAGAACAACTCTGATACATTGGGTTCCTTTTGATTACTTTTCTTTTTATTGCGGCGTTTATCATCATTTTGTATGCATTACCAGTATTGCTCATTCATTGTTGTTATTATTGTTATGATACACCATGGTTTTCGTTCATAAATTTCAATTCTTATGATATTTATTTGTATCAAAGTTGTTTGTGTTTAAATTGAGGAATATAATGATATGGAAGAGATGAGAGTATATAGCAATTCTAATGATAATGAGCAGTATTCAACCACAGTGTTAAAAAGGATTTTTAAACAAAAAGAAAAACAACTACTTTTACACAACAATGATAAAAATAATATTAATAAAAATAGTAATAACAGTAATAATAATAACAATAATAATAATCAATGACTAATAATTAACATTTTTGTTACTTTTATTTTTACTAAATAAATAAGAACTACTTTTATTATTATTATTACTTTTATTATTACTCTATATAGTCATAACAATAATTAATAAAAGGAATGAAAACCACAACAAAAAGAACCATAAAAATAATGATAAAAAACAATAATAATAAAAACTAGATATTGATTTGTGTTTGCGAGCAAAAACAAGAGTATTTTAGAGAATAAAATTAAAAAAATGATCCGTATTGGCCATGAACACTTGTACTGACGGCGTTGAATCACACACTCCACCAACTACTCCATCAACCACTCACTGAAAAAGGACAATATTAACACCAACAATATTCTTAAACATTATCAGTGGCGGATCTAGGGGGGGTGCGAGTGGTGCGAACGCACCACCTCCTGTTGCTAAGCAAAATTTTTTTTATAGAAAATAAGCTCTGTCAGTTTTTTCTTTTAAAAAGAACACAAATAATTAATTTGTGTAATAAAATGGAGCATTGCCTAGCATACAATTTTATCTTCAGTTTGAGATGTAATCCATAACTCATCACACCATGACAACAGTAAATGTATTGAAAGGATTTATATAAATAAAATGAAAAAAAATCGTCCGAATTCAAAAACAGGAAACTGGCACCCTAGCAACCATAGAACTATGTCAGGGGATAGTTCTATGCTAGCAACCAGTCAAAATAGTACGTACTCCCCACAATGTAATCTAAAACTAAGGTTATAGTAAAAATTAATAATAGTGGAATCAGTGTGCTTCCGGATTTGTTGAACGCAGTCTTGGACAAAAATAAAATAATAATGTCTTGGAAGAGAGGTACAAATTGTTTGTTACTCTTAATTAGTTCATAGGTCATAATGATAAATAATGAATGAGGCAGTAGTCAACATTATTATTAGAGTTGTTTGAAAAGAAAAAGGTAGTTTTCAGGTTTGTTCTGAAATTTTGTATTCTTCTCATCATTAAAATTTATTGAACAGCCAGCTACTACTACTACTACTACTACTAGAGGTGAAGAATGGGAATTAATAGAATGACTACTACTACTATACATACTATTATTATTATTTATTATTATAATTATTTATTATAATTTTTATTATCATTAATTATTATTTTTATTATTAATATTATTATTGTTGTAGTCAATTGATTGATTACTGATTGAACTGGGTTGAAAGAAGAAAATTATTAATTTATTATTATTAATTGCTGTTGTTGTTACAGTAACAATACAATGATGTTTAGTCAATGATGATTAATTTTCATTACAGATAATAAATAATAATAATAAAGAATAATATTATAATAATTATAGTTATTATTGTTGTAAATAAAACTAATAATTATTCTTGTCATTGTTATTTTCTGATAATTCTTAATCAATTGATTATTATTAGGATAATGATTACTCTTCACTAGTAGCTAGTAGTTGTAATTATTATAAATAGACATTATTTATTATCATTAAGTTTAATGAATAATGTGCAGGATTTTGTGGTACCGTCATTAGTCACCCTGGTAGCACACCTGCACCATCTCTAGGTAGCAGAGTTCTCTGTCTGTCAAGACAGCTTGCTGTCAGAACGGCCTTGCTAGTGTCTGCTCGTCAGCATTCCTGCTGGAGGGGGAGCATTGTTCGGCTAGCGTCTGCCAGGCAAGCCTGTCTTCTGTCTACTACCCGTCAGACAACACCAGTTGCTACCAGACCCAAGAGGTCGTCAGAGCTGGTTGTCCTTAGAGAAGTAGAGCTGTCTGTCGTAAGGTTCAAGTAGTAAGCTTGATTGAGTGTGTGTGCTGTATTGTATTGTACAGGATTTCGTGTCTGGGTGGTAGCCACCTGTACACTCTCCCGATATGCTCTGTTCGACCCTAAGTCAGTGCTCAATAATGTGCTTATTATTGTTCACAGTGCGTACATTGACTGGTGCAATTTGGCGTGCGGCCGAATCTGGTGTGGAGTGAGTGCAATAATTATCTGGTAATTATTTGCTGTGTCCGAACCCTGACAAGGCCCGACAATAATTGTAAATTATTGTCTAGTTTATAGTTTGTTTCGAACTGTGCTCTGACAATAATTATGCTGAAGTTTTGTAGCCGAATCTGGACTCAGTCGAGATCGACAATAACTTCCTGCAATTATTGTTGACTAGCTTGTTGGATTCCCCGAATCCGAATTTGATATGTCGAACTATTAGGGCACTAAGCATTGCGTTGTAATCCTCACCTCAGGTGAGGGTATACACAGTGATAGGGCGAACCGTTCTCACTTTCCACTTAGCTTCGTGCTTGCTAACAGCCGACCAGGTCAGCGCTTGTAGTTTTGTTGCTCCTAGTAGTGCTTGCTTTAAGAGAGAGAGATTCTTCTGAGAGTCAGGCTAACTCTGATTTTATTAATTCAAACATCCATATTTATACAGGGAAGGCGGGTACAAGTTAATAACCACGCCTGGGAAAAACATTGGTGCAAGCCACGCCTTGCCCTTACATCAGCTCCAAAATGTAATAATTAAAATCGTGGGAAAAATATAATATACAGTAAATAATTATTTGGGTACGAGATAGAACGCACAAAATAGACTCTAGCAACATGGGCACAGGTAAACAATAGAACGCAGACATAGACATAGACAATGAGTACGTATTGAGATATAATAATAGACGTTGCGTAGACAGACAGTTACTTGTGAGTTAAAGGCATAAATCTTACACAATAGAATTACACAATGAGAGAAAGTCTCAGCCGATAATTGCGAGAGATTGTCTTAGGATAAATAATAACTGTGAGAGAGTACTGGCGTCCCTCACAGTATTCTTAGCAGAATAAACCAGCTGAGCTTCTCCAATACACTGACTAGTGGGGAGCTCAGCGACTTTATTTATGTAAAAGAGGCGGTGCTAAAATATAGCCTCAAAATATAATAGTAATAAAAATAGAACATCAGGTTCGGTATCAAGGTTATAAATATAAATACTGAGTTGTTGGTAGCAACGTATATAATGTGGACGCAGTAATAGACAAATGTGATAAATAGAATTGCTTATATGAATGTTCAGTTTGTTTCAGGTTGCACAGGAACTGGCCGTGATTTTTCATGTACAATAATTAATAATAATAAAATCAATATTCCTAATCATTATAATAACATAACTAATAATTGATTAGTGTGCAAGCAATAGTAATTTAAATAATATAGTTAATAATAATTTATAATAATGATAATAGTTTAAACAGCTGTTTATGAACATAATAAATTTAATAATGTTTTTTTTATCATTAGTATTGATTACCATTATTATTGTAATTGCTTCTTTAACTATTATTTTGAGTGATATTAATTAACTATTTATTTTGATAGCATTAATTAAAAATGGTGACGGTGATCGTAAAATAAGAATAGTTAGAGAAGCGGTTATTTGTTATTTCTTAATGGTAATCATGATGAGACATTTATAGGTGGAATAATTATTATTTAATTATTCATTTGTTATTATAATTAATAAACATTCATTTGATAACAAGATAGTAATCAATTTTTTGAAATACCTTAATATGTAGTAGTTATTGTCACTATCTTTCATCACTACTAGTTCTGAGTCTGACGGCAACTAAACGATATAAATTAAGGTTCACCCTACTATTATTATCAATATTGTTATTCTTTTTTCATGAACACAAATGCATGTGAAATAAATATACACTTGTTAAAACTACCTGTTCCGTTTTCAACTTAGTGCTGAGCAAAGCAATGTAATGCTAACTGCTTCAAGGGTTTTTCATATGTCAAATATTTTTACCTGAAATGCCATTTCTGAGCATCTGAAATACTCTGTTTTTAAAATTTTCCGCTAGCGCGGGGCTTATGCAAGGGAAAGGGGTGCCCTGCACCCCACCCCTCCCCCGCACCCCCTCCCCTCCCACCCAGATCATTTTTTAAAAAAAGCACCACCTCAATTTTTTTCTGGATCCGCCACTGATTATAGTTAGTAGTAAAAGTGTACTTGCAAAGACTTTTTACGTGAAAAAAACTTCCACCACTGGGAATCGTACCTGGACTCTTGAAACAACAGGTGCCAAACTTAGCCATCGAGCTATAGAGACAAGTTGTTGATGCACACTCTAGTTTAGTCCAATGTGCCAATTGTTCTGTGATAGCTTTATTTTTACAAAAAACAGCTTTTTCAAGTGCCCAGATGCTTTTTTGTGCTATGTCCAGACAAGCACACATTTCACAACTGCCAATAAAACATGCACTCCTGTTACTACATATAGAGTGCTTTCGGTTAGTATGCGACGCAACTGTATTGGATGTGTGATTGGGCTTATCTCGCATCCAAATGGGTTAGTGCTTTGGATACGGGCCATTGATGCGAGGCGCCGTCCGGTTACTGCCATTGTATTCTAAACATTCCTGCCCAAATACGACGGCCTGTCGCTTTGTCGAATATAGGATGTGATGGATTAGCAGGGGGATTATACGACGCCTTGCCGAAGGTGTCGTCGCGTACGGTCATGCCTGACCACGCATCACTAGATGCGATTACTAACCGAAAGCACTCATACTCATGCTAACTTAACCGCTCTGTTTCACAATAGTTTTTTTAAGCAAAAAACAAATCCCTAGCTGGGAATCGAACCTGAACCCTGTCAACAGAAGGTCACAATGTTAACCAATTAGCCATCTAGCAATGTTGAATGTGAATCATAAACAGCCTAAGATAAAAAAGAAGGTGGTACGGCCTACATACAAGAAAATATTTTGGTTTCGAACATCGCTAAATACTTATCGAATATTTTCAATATTTTTCACATTTGTTCAATTTGTCACCTGAATACTGTTTGCGCCGAAGTTTTGGAAGAGAAAAAATTTTCTGCGGTGAAAACGGTAAACAACGAACATTTTTGTCACACATTGAAAACCGTGTGGGCTTTGACTCTTTCACCAAAGATCACAGATTTGACGAATGTTGATCTGAAAGACGGTTACAATGCAATCGCAACCACGCAAAATTTATGCAAATCGGAGTAACCGTTCCCGAGTTACGGTCATTTTTCTGTTTGGAAGACCTGTTTTAAAAATGGAATAGCTGTGCCGCCGGTATTGCAAGAAACGTGAAGTCTCTAACTTTAGAAAGTTCAAGCATTGGGCTATGCTGCCTAAAAAGTTACTTCTCGCTGACTAGTTCCATTCTGGTCTCGGAAAGCATTGAAAAGTGCTGTTTCTGTTTAGATTTTCAAATTTGAAAATGTAAAAACTTGAAACAGTTTTGTGCGATTGCTTTGAAGTTCGAAATGGTACATCGATACACTATGGCACATGTTTGTTGCAAATTTCAGCTAATTCGGCCTGTTGGTTCTCTAACGGGAAGCTGTTTTATGCTAAAAACTGTGAATTTCACAAAAATCCAAGATGGCCGCTTCCGAGCGATTTTTTAATGACGTGTCATGATGTCGAATCAGAAGGTGAGCGAAATGCACCATATTTCAAAAATTGGTATTTTTTCATCAATCGAGTCTACGTTTTGTCAGCCACTTTGATGCTTTTAAAAACGATTTTTTACCTGTTTTCGCGCCTGAATTGTGATGTTCTGGAATGTTCTGTCACTTTGTAAACCAACTTATTTTTTGTCCCGATGCCTATCAATTTTGTCGCAAAAAACATTTTTGCTCTATCTATCACGGTTCTTGAGAAAAAGTGGCTACAGTTCGGTCAAGTTCGCCGCGAAAGAAGAAAAAAAAAAAAAATAATAAAAACAGCAAGAACAATAGTATTTTAGATTCTCTAAAATACTAATAATACTACTGAACTGATAACAATAAAAATAGTAAAAGTTACTCAAGCATAAAAATAACAATGCAGGAGATGGTGTTTATTAATTATTATTTTGATTATTATTAAAACTAACAATTATTTATTGTTGTTATATATTATTCTTGTTATCATTATATTAACCATTTTAATAATATAGCCACAGGCTTCAAGAAAATTGCTAAACAACAATATCAGCCAGGCATAAGCAATGAAATAATGTTGTTGGAATGTGAAAGGCAAGTACAGTTGATAGGTGAGTCGGTGGAGAAGCAATTATAAGATCGAAAAAGCTAGCAAAACTATTCTGTTTGGCGAACGGATATCAATACTTGATTCGCTGTAGCACTGCTGACCAATCAAAAGGCTGCAGCATGTCGGAATATAATCAAAATAAACCGAACATGTTATGAAAGGCAGAAAAATATGGCCGGATATAACTTGGCATGACTGATGAGAATGAGGTTTCTATTGGAACGATTGCCGCGATCCTCAATCAAAATAGAAATTCAAGAGTGTTATAACCTAGAGAATGTAATGACGACTCTGAATATGTATTTTTTATTAAGATTGATTCATTAGTGCCGGAGTTTTAAGCTAACATCGCAAAAACCGACTTACATTTATATATTAGATTGTTCTACTTTTCCAAAAACATAATTACAATCAACCACCTACAATAGCATTTTGGACCTTTTTCATGTTTTTTCTTAGTGGTCATGGCAACAAAAATGAGCGTAGAGGATTTGGGTGGCCTGCCAAAATACTGCCAACAAAACCTCGCTCCAGAGGTTATCTCCCAATCTACTTCAACAGAGGAATATCCCAACTCCACAACCGTAACAGAGCCCACGGTTCAAACTGAAAACTCAGTGTTTCAGTGTATAAACCATAATACATTATGCTACAACAATCCAGTACAGTATAATAATGGCAAAGTATATCACTGCTAGGAACAGTCACAAACAAAATGCTGATACAACTACAAAGTATAGAAGCAAAGCTTTGCCTTTTATAGGCAGAACAACAGAAAACAGATGTCCAAATAAGGGTACATCATATCACCGGTAACAGGAAGTAACTGCACAAATGAGACCTCAACATATAAATAATATGACATAGGATTGGCTAAAATTGGGTTAAATATTTAAGGCGCCCAGAAGTAGAGGGTGGAGGTTCAATATTCAATAGTGCTGAGTCAGCTCAGGAAGTAGTGGTGCAATCGTAGTCTAGATTCTTGACTGCTTTGGCTTGTGGTCCTTAGATTTTGGTAATTTGGCAGTGGTTAGGCAGCAAACTTAGGCTTCTGCACTTTTGGTGGTAATTTGGGTTCTCAGGCTATCGCCATTCTTTCCTCCCAGCCCGGTATAGGGCCGGTAGTGTTACTGCAGGGCCGGCAGTGATCGCTGCAGGGCCAATAGTGTTTATGCATGACCGGTAGTGATTTTATCGGCTTTCCTGCAAGGTTTCTGGCAGTGCCAGGCTCAATTCAGGCATGCCTGACATTCTGCAGTTGTCAGGGGGGCCTTGCACAGACATAGTGACCATAAAAATCCACTACAATATGTATAAACCTGAAAAATGTTTGCCTGTTTATCCAAATGTCTGCCTGTAGGTCGATGTGTCTGTCATTCAAGATTTAGTACTTCCCAAACCGCTACTCTACGAGAAATAATAACTGCTATGGGAAATCTCCAATACATTTATCTTATGCATCGGGGAGTTTAAATTTCTGATTTGTTCTCAAAAAGGATAGTTTTGTAGATTCAGTTATTTCAAACGGTCAAAATGAAAATATTTTCCTCTCTTTTCAACAGGTTTCGGAATGAAACATTTGATTTATGCGCATTCATATATACACAATTTTCATAGCTGTGTTGCTAATGTTCATTTCAGAGGTTTTCTCTACAAGGTGCCCTAGCCTTCAGAGTGTGTTTTTTTTTTAATAGATAAGCTTTGATTCCAAAATCATAATTTCACACAGAAATTGAGTGTTTTATTTATAAAATAAAATGAGAGCAGTTGGTGAATTGAAAGGTTGACTTTGTAACTATTCAGGTGGTTTAATGACTGTTTATTCACCAGTTTTTATTCTCTCAGCATGTTGGGATAGGACTACATACTTTCAACAAGCATGAGAGGCAGATAATTAAACAGGCTGATATGTTTATGTGTTTAAAGTACTTACTTATCTAAATTTCACTTACAACTGCGAATTCAAACACCAACCAATTTAATCATAATTTGATTATCATTCCACATACGTTTGTTTTACTAACATATATTTATTAATAAAGATGATACAAGACTTATTGGTAGTTTTTAGTATTCAAATGTTTTTCATTGTTATATGTTTTATTGCCTATTATTTTAATCAGCCGAGTCTTGAGGCCATTAATCTTCTTCAATAAACAAAAAACATTTGGTCTCTACCACCAACACAATGGCACCCACTCTGTGTACACTCCTTGTGCACACTCCTACCTCACTCTAACAGCCGGGGTCTACACCGAATGGACTCTAACAACTTCCATGGGGTCTGCATCGAATAGACCCTAACAACTTCCATGGGGTCTACGACCCAAACGCACTACACTAAGGTTTATCAACCAATTCTATTCAGCAGTATAAGATGATAAATTTACACAATTCACAAGGCTTCTGTCTACTCAAGGTACAGCAGCTTTTTTTTATCAGAACATCAAGAAATCTCACCCCCTATTAGTGGTGCACAAATCATGTACAATAACACAAGTAAATAATAAATCAAAATAAATAACGCAATACATGTAAACAATTCAGTCCAATCAAAACACAAAGCAGTTCCTGTTTGCTTTCCAAGGGTGGTGGAAGTAGCAAATCCTTAATTGGTACTCCTAGTTTCTCTGTCTCTGTTCCTACTGCTTTGCATGTTCTGTCTTCATTCTCCAATGGTGGGTACCCAATCATCTGGGTCACACGCTATCCTTTCCATTCTTTTTTGCTAACTAGACTGGGATAATGGCCCGGAATAACCTGGAATACGGCCTCTATGCCTTATATAGGGGACCCAGGGTCAACACATGCCCGGGATAAGATCCGGTATAGCTGGTATCCTTAACCCGGGATAGCTCCTATATTTCATAAATAGAAAAGCCGGTCAATATAAAACTAGTGCTGGGGGGCGGGTTTTGGGGTGTAGGGGGAATCTAAGGCAATGGGCGAGTTGGGGTTCTGATTGTCTTAAGCACAAAAATCTCTCACAAGGAGTAACTTATGTGGTCTCCAAGATTTGTACTAGATTGTTAGAGATTGGAGTTTCTACTCAATTTTTGTTCACCCACGTTATTCGGGAGCCATGTTCTCTCTTGAAAATTGAGGAAAAAAGTATTTAAGTCGTTGAAGACATTCATCTTCGGATATCACTGTCATTTATTTGAATTATAATAGATCTGAGTGGCCCTTAAAGTTTCTCGAGCACTGTTATCTTGCACTACTGTTACTTCTAGCCTCGTAACCACTTGATTGATAATAACTGAGGTTATTTGGTTGATTACAGTAAATTCTGTTTGTGGCCTCTTCAAAAAAATTTTGCATTAAAAAGTCAAATTTTGGAATTGTAGTCGATTTTTGTGACCTGCAATATTTTCCACTTACTTACCAGTCGTTCTCGCATCAAACTTATAGCCGTTGGATGGCCAGAACAGTGGTTTTAATGCATACCGAACAGTCTGGCCTTGCAAATCCAGTGTAGCCCGGCCCTGTGAGGCTATGTCAAAACAGTAGCAAGATGGCTACCATAAATTGAGTTGCAAAATAGCCTCAAAGGACTGGGAAGCCCATATCCCATTTTACCTACCTGTATATGCGATGAAACCAAAAACTAAAGGCTTATGCAGACAGAGAACTAACCACATGAAGTTAAAAAGCTCAGAATTGGCTGGTGAGCCCATGGCTCCACCAGGTACTTCCAGGCTTCACTCACCTTTAACTCATTATCTATTACTTATGTATTGTATGTCGATTTGGTATGGGATGCTCTATGTATGTGCTATTGTGCAATTGCATGTTTTACTTCTTGTGCTCTGCCTATAAAAGGCGGAGCTTTTGCCATAAGTCATTGTACTGTATTGGATCTTGTATATTACCATTATTCTTGGTGTAGAATAAATGCATTTCACTCAAAATCACTGCTTAACGGGTCTGAGCCTGGGGCTCTATACAAGTTGTGGAGCTGAGAATACTCATTCACATCAAGTTCGGTGTTATACCGACACATGGTGGCCTCTTGGAAAGAGGTAACTAGTGGGAGCAGGCTATCGCATGCTACCGACCTGACTGTGCCAGCAAAAGAGAAGTCTGGCTGGTGGCAGTGTTTTAGTTGATGGGTTAATAGGCCACCAAAATCCGCTACAGAACTTCTATGATCCATTAAACAAAGGGTTGTGCAATGTAATTGGATTTGCAACCTTTTCTCTTTAATTCCTATTTGTTACAGGAAGAATGCAGGTTTGTCAGTTTGAGAGATGTCGAGCGGCTTCTGAATGTGTCCAACTGGTTTTATAACCAGCAAGTGTACTTGTTTGAGGAAATAAATAAGAGGGATGAACTTGGAATACATGTAAGGGATACAGCACCTGTTTCTGGTCGTGACAGGTTATATTTATGAATTGTTTTCAATAACAAAATCAATGCTCACATTTTTAGTTATCATTCGGTTAATTTAATAAAAAAATTTTGATCCTTTTTTGTTTTGTCAATTATCATTATCACAGTTTAGAACTATTATTCGAAAATCATCCTGAACACATCCATGTCTCCTCATTGAGAATTTCATAGAATTTGGATATTTTTAACTACATGTATGTTGCACTTGCTCATTAAAAGTGTATTTTTAATCATTACAAGAAAACACTTGTGAACACGAGCTGCTTAAAAGAAATTGAAGTAAAATTTGGTTTTGCTACTGCCTCATTCATCTATGTTAGGCGTTTTTTGGATCTAAATGCAATGCATGACCAATTTTGAACAGAGTGCTTAACACTCAAATAATAATTTTTTGCATCAAAACTGTAAAATTAGGGCAAGTAGGTATATTTGCTACCTGGATCGATCCGCACAATAAATTTAATAGATGAAATTTTTTGCAATTTATTTAATGCGAATAGGTTGGTAGCAATATTTTTACTGGATCGCAAAATACCATCCCCACGAGCAACAAACTACTAATTTGCGAGGCATACTCATAGGTTGCGAACACTACCGATCCATAACTGTTTCAAAGCAGTTCACTCTCAGCATCATTTATTATTATTTTATAGGTATATATTATTAAATATTATATACGTTTATTTATATTATTAATTATTATGATTTCCATGTACAATGATGATATATTGGAAATAGATTGATCCCAATAATGAAAAAACAGAGCTATTTTGTTACAACAATAAAGATAAATGTTATAATTAATCAAGAATGAATTGTTTTGAAATAAACGTTGTCAACCGCACAAGTGTAAAGCTGTTTATTCTTTGACTTGCTAACACTATCTGCTACTTACCGATGCATCATGCTAATAGTACCAATGAGAAATCAACGACACAGTAACGGTCGCTGATGAATTGCTTACACATGTGAAAAGAATTATGCTCGCTACAACGCACATTGAAGTTTTATGCCCTCACGTCTGACCCGGATCAATGGATATTGGTTCTTATTATTATATAATAAAAATTAAGCGCCTGAATCAATGCGTTCGCTGCCAACTGATGTGGACCCCAAATATGATTGACAGCAGATTTTCATCGATCCGGTCGCGAATATACGTAATATTTCTTTGAATTTTTTCAGAGTTTTCCTCTCAATGTAATTTATTCATATCTCACGTTGTGGTCAAACACTACAAGTACGTACATTTCAAGCACTGCTTCCTGTTTCCAAAACAGCCTTTACTCATATTTACTTATACACTATATAGGTCGACCGAGCATGTTGATTGATATGGTAGCACTGCTCACACTCTCTGATTGAAACTAGACAAATTATGGAAAATTAAAATCAGCAAGTGAATACGTCAATGTGCCTTCACTAGCTAGTTGTGAAAATTAAAATTCCCGAATATTTATTTAATATTACTGTTATTTAGTTATCGTGAATCCAGTAATTTGAGCTAACATAAACTAGTTTTGGTTTGAAAGGATTTTATTGCAAAGCTGCTGTTATAAATAGTTCATGGGGTTAATGCTGCAAACAACGCTGCAAGCTGGGTCGACCTGGGAAGACGGCTCTTTAGAAAAATACAAGACTTGTCAATGTGTTTCAATGCTGGTACTTAATCAGACACCAATGTAAGGACCTGCTTATAGCCAGTTTTTTCCAATGTACATCAACTATCATTTTGGCTTTTGCAAGAAAAATCAATGCTTTGATTTTTACTTGCAAAAGCCAAAATGAGAGTGTAACATATAATGATTATTGAATTTTTTTTCATGTCTGACAACAATTAATAGTGTTAGTCGGTCTTAGCTTGCACTCACTTTATGTTATTAGCAATTTATGACCGTTATCAGCTCGTTTATTCTAAAGCAGCGATGAAAATTAATCAGTTTAACCGATTAAATTCAAGTGATAAATAATGTTGCAATATTATCTGCACAATACAAAGTTCTAATTTGCAGTTTTATGTATTTTCAGATTTAAAAAAAAAGAGTGGCTCGATAAAAACAAAATAATAAAGACCCATGTGCAACTTAGAATACATTTTGTTCGTACCAAAAAACTCAAGTTTTTGATGATTTTCTCCTCTTTAATCAGCCAGATAACTGCTACAAGAAATTTTTCATGGTTCTAAAATACTGATCTTATGAATGAACCCAAATGTTCTTTTAAATAGAATAGTTTTCAAATAAGCCAACAAATGCACTCGTTGCTCCAATGACGTGTTGTTTATGTATTGAAATTGTGTCAAAAAACCTTGAGAAATACTGTACATATTTACTTTGCTTCTTGCAGCCCGACCCAGAACCAAGAAGTGTTATGCTAGGGTTAGGCATCTGCTACAGCTCTCGTCTGAGACTTGATAAACGAGATGACTTTGCTACACGAGTTGGAGTGTTAGTCAGACAGTTGATGGATGGTAAACAAAACGATGGGGCTCGAATTCTGAAGAGACAAATTGAATTGTATGTAACGCAAAATTTTTTACACTTTTAGTTTGGTCACTTTCAAAACTCGATGTGTTTGCTATAAAACTAATATACTAAAGCAATAAATCATTACTTTTTTGCCTCCATCGCTGTGAAGTGCGCTTTTAAGCGAAGAAACTTCAAGAGAAATTCTCATCTAGACTTGGACTAATTTTATACAACTAATATTTTGGTTCGTAATAAAGAACACAACTTATTTCTGCTGATTCTTTCACCAGGTACTGATACTTTTTGACACAATGTATTTAAACCTCATAATCATTTTGATTAACAGCTCTTTAGTATACCCAGACTTGTTACTTGACCTGAGTTTTTGGTACTAAATGTATAAGCAATCTTGCCAGCGTTTTCAATCTAAATTGAAATTGTATGTGATTCTAAAAAACATGCTTTATGACACAAACAAATCAAGCAGTTGAATAAGTAACTTCGTTGATTCGATTATTTTACTGAAAAAGAACAGATCTATAACAACTATTTGCTGCCATGTTGTCTTTTAGGTGCAGAAGGGTGTTTGTAGAAGAAGTCATCTCAGAAGTTGATCATTCAGATCAGATCCCAGTGAAGTCAATTACTGAAAGGAAAGTGGTGGTTCAACAGGATGCTGATCAGCAAACAGATGTTCATCAACCAATGGACTCTGAATTTGAAAACCCTAAGCAATGGGACACTATTCTTCTGCAGAGAAAACAAAAAAGGTTAAGGTGTTGCATTGAGTTCCCAGATAATGTTTTCAAAACACACTGTGCTAGTCAAAGTACCATAATTTTACTGTTTTCTTAGCCAAGTTTTGCATTATGTTTCTGGCTATACTGTACAACTAGATTCATGATGTGAAGTTTTGAGCAATAATGGATTTTTCCCTCTATAGCTCTCATGCAACTAGCCCTGCAATGGAACATGGTCAGGATAGGAGCAAACTTATTAGGAGTCTTTCAAGTTCATCTCGATTGGCCGCCACAATGCCTGAAATACAGACTGGTGAAACATTGAGAAAGCTTTCAACATACAGTATCTCAAAGCCCCACTTTCAATCATCATATATCACCAAGAACAGAGTTTTGAAGGAGAACTTGTTTTTGATGATAACATGCTTTGAGACAAGGATTCCACTGTTTGTCATTGGTGAACCTGGCACTTCCAAGTCTTTAGCTAATGGTTTGCTGGCATCAGCAATGCTGGGACCAAACGCAAGGAGCCCTCTTCTGAAAAAATTGAAAAGGGTCAGTATGTAAAAGCTGGGTTTCGAAGGCACCAAGCATCTTGTTTACCAAGATCAGCGCGTTTTTAACTTTTAAGGCTTTCTGTTTAAATAACTTTATATGTTTGGAGCTAATTATAGTTAACTACCGGCTGAAAAAATTATGGTTACCTGTTTTATGTGATACACCTGACAACAAAAAAATTTGCATAATTCAAAACTAAGCACTTGACACGATGATTGCGTATTTTTGAAGGTATATCAAGAGTCCTTTCAGTGTAGTCGTCATACTGAACCAGATCAGATATCTAAAGTGTTCCGCCAATGTGCTAAAAAGCAGGAGTGCCAGAATATTGAGGACTTTGTGTCAGTAGTACTCCTGGATGAGATTGGTCTTGCAGAGCAGGCTGAAAAAAACCCGCTTAAGGTGATTGCTATTGAGACTTGTATTGCTAAAATGCTTTAGGATGTACGAGAACTGAATTATTGTGATATAGTATGGTATAGCTATCAAATACTCTTTAATAATGTTTTATCATTTGAATGCTATAAAAATACATTTGAGCATTATCGTTTTTTTTTGTTGTCAGTAGAATAAATCAAATTAGTAAACAAGAAACATCAATGCTCTTAAGTGTATGATTGATGCTCAAGAAGAAAAAGTTTTCTCCGTGTTTCAAAATTTAAACGAAAACAGAATAAGACCGTAGAATTAGGCTCAAGAAGATTATAAAAACATTTTATTACAGAAATGATAAAACATTTCGTTCTCTTGTAATCTAAAAACAATATGATAAAAAATATTGACATGCACACATTTTGTTATCACAAGTCTACCTCGCCTGAATGTGGAAAGTGAAACTTCCCAGTATCTGCTATCAATTATGCAATTGAGCACTGGTTCGTTGATACACATAGAAACTTGAAGTTTTGCGGCCATAATTTAGCTTTTTGCAATGACTAAGCAACTATATGTTTTAGACTCTACACCCGCTGCTGGAGAGCAGCTGCTATGGTGCAAAACCATCCAAGAGCAAGTGTGGTTTTATAGGCATCTCAAACTGGGCATTGGATCCAGCTAAGATGAACCGTGGTCTGTTTTTACAAATAGATCCACCTCGCAAGGATGAGCTTGTGACTTTTGCAAGGTAGTCATTTATAAAATCACTTGTCATAAACTGAAAAATTCATTTTTTTCAAATCCATCTACCACAAGCAAACATTGGTTCTATGAGAAAGATGTTCTGTTAACGCTCAAAATAAATTCAGTCAAAAAGTTTCTTGGTTTCAAAGTAGTGTGCTACTTTATTTTGATTTGTGTAGTAGAATCCACCCGCTACTACTGGACACAATTACTACCTACCCAGTTGCCAACTTCACTGGGGTTTGACACCTGCCCTGTAAGCTCCAGGCACTGTTCCACTGACCCAGTTAAAGCAATGGCGCTGTACACTGTGTTACCGGCACAGTATAGCTTTGCCACCGGCGCGGCATCTTACCGATGTATATAGGTGGGTTGCTAGTGCATTGCGTGGGGATATGGTGTAGCAAACTCTCAGTTTATCATGAATTTTCACCAAAATCTACCATATACCTCTCTCAATTAAAGACGCACCTGGTCTTTAATTACAACATATCAAGAATAATATGTGTGGGGGTAACACGTGTACCCAGATTAATATATATTTGATTATTTATGTATCTATAAAGATGTACATCAATAATTATATTAGATATACATGTAAGTCCCAGTGTCTTTTAAAAGAGAACACCTCTCAAGGTAGCGGCCTGCTGTCGCAGCCGCTCCACCTCAGCAGTGACGAGCCTCGCCTCTGCTTTAGCCAACTTTATCTGCTCCTTGTCGAGTTTTTGACTGATAAGCAGTCCTTTTAGTTCTCCCAACTGTCGCTCTAGAGTGGCGATGTGCTCCTCTACAACAATGGCCAAACGATCACTGTGACGTAAAAAGGTCTGTGAGGGTCTGGGCACGTCACCTCCTGTTGCTGGCTCCACTATGGTTACATCTGGCTCTGGTGGTGATGCGGTAGCCGTGCAAAGAGGACTGGCCGCGTTCTTCGGGATCTTTTGACCCATCAGCGTCTGTGCTGGTGTCTTTTTCCTCTTGCTATCCGTTAAGGGCGATCCGATTTTTAGCTGAGGTCTGTTCTGTTGGAGTTTCTCCTCGGTGTGTCGGTATGCACCGACGAAACTTAGGGGGATTCTCCCATCTAATAAACTGACAGAACCTAGTGTAACTAGGTCTGTCTACTGTATAGACAATCCCTGTCTTTAAGTGGTGCATAGCATCTCCAGGTTCATCAAACCTACTTTGATGCAAGAAAGCCGCATCCTTGCTCTCGATGGCATAATGGCTGCGGCAGTAGTGGTGCAGGTAATGCTGGAGAGCGTGTACTGGCTCGGTAGGCACACTTGGTGCAGCAGAAGTACCTTGCTTCTATTAAAGGAGTCTCCGCTCTCTCCCCTGTGTCAGCAGTTACCCATCGTAACATCCTCCATTTGGTGGGGTTCCTACACTCGTCTTCAGCCCAAGACGTATTGGGTTCATCGTCCACTGCTGGTGAATCTGGAATGATCACCTTCTCTTCTTCCACTGCCGGAGTGATGGCAGCCTTCACTAACCGTACGGTCAGCCTGGGTTTCGCGTCCACCTGGGAGCATGTCTCTACAACAACATGTACATGATTAGTGTCATACAGTGTATTGATTGGTTGTTGATGCAACAGCCGGGCATGTTTTAATACAGGATTGTGTATAGGAGATAACAGTGGCCCTTGAAGTCTTGGCGCTGGTAAGATCTTCCGTATCTCTAGCTCAGGAGAGCGCTGTCCCTTTTTAGGGGGATCCGAACGCTTGTCATCCTGCTTCCCTGATACCACATGGGCGCCAACTACATTCCAACCCCAAGTGTAGTGTACAGTGCTGTGTGGCACTAAAGTTGGTGTTGAAGAGTTCGTAGGACATTTACACTTAGTCGTCACCACAGGCTTTGGCTGCCGGTAAGGCCTACAAGGGTAGCAGTTGCCTTGTAAGGTTTCAGTCTTTCCCCACTAAGCTTCTGGAGGACCCTGAACCAGCAAAGGGTTACTCCGGGCCAGTATAAAGGTGCCCCGGGCGAGTAGGGAGTCATCCCGGGCACGCAGGCACCAAATCGCGTAGCAGCATGAGGCAGACATTACAAATTGACCATTGCGGAGCCCAATGCATTTCTCTGGAGCCCTGGACTATGCAAGTTAGAAACTGTAGAAGAAGTGTGCCAGAAATATCGCAATCTCAAAAGCCAAAGTTCTTCAGGAGTGCCATTCAAACTGAGCAAAAAATATGGATATTTGTACTGTCCTGTACCTAAAACAGGCTGGAGCAGCTGGAAACGCGTATGGTTCTACACCAGCGGGGTGATCCAAAGCTATTTTGGTTTAGTCATAGAGGAGTTGCCCATTGCGCCTGGCATGACATGGTGACAGCAGTGGGATGAGTGGAAATGGGCAATGAGTTAGTGCATGGAGGTGCACTAGTGGCTAGAGGTAGCACTTGCGGAAAAAGAGGATAGAGAAGGGAGGATGTAGTGTATAGTGATAGGATAGACTCCGTGTGGATGAGGGCAGAGGCTAGCAACTGATCGGTCATCGAGGCACCCTTTTTAGGGTTGCTGAGATGGCCGAGAGGTCTAGCGCTCTGCCTCATGCTGCTAGGCGATTTGGTGCCACTGGAGGGTCAAAGGTTCGAGTCCCAGTGGGGGAACTTAGAGGCATGTTTTGGGCTCCGCAATGGTCAATTTGTAATGTCTGCCTCATGCTGCTAGGCGATTTGGTGCCGCTGGAGGGTCAGAGGTTCGAGTCCCAGTGGGGGAACTTATAGGCATGCAGGCGTTGCCCATTGTGCCTGGCATGACATGGTGACAGCAGGGGGATGAGTGGAAATGGGCAATGAGTTAGTGCATGGAGGTGCACTAGTGGCTAGAGGTAGCACTTGCAGAAAAAGAGGATAGAAGGGAGGATGTAGTGTATAGATGTAGTGTATAGATGTAGTGTATAGATGTAGTGTATAGATGTAGTGTATAGTGATAGGATAGAAAGGACAAGATTCAAAGGGAGCACAACTCTGACTGAAAGAATTAAATAGCACGTGAGCTTCATACAACAAATATATACACTAAAAATATAATAATAAAAAGAAAAGCTGATATTGAATGTTTGCCAGCGGCCTGGTAGGTGCAGGGTATCCCAATATCCTGCAGCTGGGGACATTTATTCTGCTCTAGTAATGTAATAGTAGTTGTTCCCTCATCGGCACACGCTCCATTTATTATTCTGAAAGCTCCAGCATTGACAATTTTTTGAGTGATTCTGCAGTTGAAGTTGAAAAAGTTACTTTGTTGAGAATTTTTCCAGTTCTCGAATGACTACGGATGTATACAAGATCTTGTTAGCTTTAGTGGCAAACACGATGCAGTTCACACCTCCCTTACAGGTTTTTTGAGTGATTTTCCTGATTTTTTTGCCTTTCCGTCAGGCGGTTGGCAGGTAATTCTCATTTAGACACAGTAGAGTGCTAACATGACATGCCTCTGTGATGTGCTTGCTTGCTGTATCTATGCATCTTTTCACAGGAGGTCGACAGTTGAAAGTCAGTTGCCTCTCTCCAGCAGCAGGGCTTCCCTCTCTCCATCGCAGGGGCGTAACCAGCGGGGGTGGAGGGGGGGGCAGAAAACACTGTTCTGCTCCTAGCATCCACAGTTTTGGTCCGATTTGGTTCAAATTTTTTTCTACAGGCCTGTGGTGGGGGCTCTCCACAGCCTGGCAGGTTTCCCATGTAGTTTGCTCTTCTGTGGGGTCTGTATGGGGACTTCTTTTTGCGTAAAGGGGCATATCTCTTCTTCAGGGGTGTAAGGGGGGTTCTCTGCCAGTTCTGCATGTGTCAGCCTGCCATTGGAACTAAGTGGCCGCCAGTGCTTATCCGTGCATGGTAGTTCATGTCCGTCTATAATGACTTTAGAGTCTGGAAATCTCAGGGCGCACTCGTGTATTGTAAGGAACGGCACGCCAATAATGGCATCTTCCTTGATGTCACTGATCATGAAATTTACACTCGTCCTAAGCCCACAAAGTTGCAAGTTAACTCACAGTGTGCCGTAGAAAAGGATCCTAGATTCGTCAGCCATAAGTCCATGTGACTCACTTTGCTGCAGCATGTTCTTTACTGACTGTGGCATTTGCTGGTACATGTGTCTCCACAGCAAGTTGGTTGTGTAGCGTGTGTCATTCAACAGGGCTGCTAGTCTACCAGCTAATCTCCCAGCCAGGAAGTAGCTGGCCTGGTTTGGTCCCTCCAACAGTGGTGCTGCCGTCTGTACTTTCTTGGGGGGGGGGGGGGGTTGTTCACTCATCTTCAGAGTTACAGGACTAGAAGGGGGTTTGGGAGTTTTCCGGTTTGCCCAACTGCAGTCAGCTGCCAGTGGTACTACTGCCGGTGCCGGCCGTTTCCCGTCTGTCTGGGGGTGTCTGAAAATCAAACTATTTAATGAGTTTGGGGGCAGGTACCTATCAGGTGAACTGGCTGTCCACAGCCCCAGCAGCGCAGTTTAGGTGCTGTCTCCAACAGCGGAGGGGGAGCTGCTTTTCTGATCGCTGTAGGCGACCGTATTTCTCCAGTCAACAGCTTCAGTCTGTCCATAACTGCTGCCATGGGACCCGGGGTAGAAGGTGTAGAGGCTTGGTGTGTCTGCTGCACTGGAGTAGTGGTGGAGACACATTGGGACGGGCTCCTGGCGGCCGTCATTGTCCATTTCTCTTCTTCATCTGTATCATCTTCTGCCATTTGCACATGAGCCTGGCACTCTTCAAATGATGTTTTTATTTGCAGGTACTCATTACCGGCCCTGACTACATCAGCTAAGTCAGTGGGCTGCATGGCCAACAAGTGTTTCTCCAGGTAGGCATTTCCACCTGTGGTACTAAAGATATCCAGCATCATCCTCTGCATGGGTCGGTGCGGTAGATCAGCATAGGCAATGCGTACTAAATGCCTTACTTCACTAGTATGCTCCTGGAGCGGCATCTTGTGTTGTTGGCGAAGGCTGACGATCCGGGACATAGCTTCCCTTGGTGATAGTCCAAAACGTGCTCGTAGTGCAGTAAAGATACCCTGCAGATGCGGAGGCTTTTCACAGTACAATGCTCTACCCTGTAGTGCATCTCGCAAGTGTAACATGGCCGTGTTATCTGGCCACTCATTCATCTCTGCTACTTCCATGAACCTGTTTATAAAATACTCGACGTCTCCTTCACCTTCGAACTTCGGAGCTTTGAAAGTAGCTGGTGCATTGCCTTGGTTGGGCTTCATCATGGCGTCAATGCTTCTGTTAGTCTGTCAATTGCTGTAGCTTCTGGGTTGCCAGCAGGTGCTCGACTGGGGCTGCGTGCTCTCTGGTTGGCCATCCTTTGCAGATAGAGGAGTGATCTCAACTCTAATCTAAGTGATCGTAAGTGCAACTGGATCCCGGGCCGGGATCAGTGTTTACAGTGGCTCTAGCAGATCTATAGGTTGGTATAGTGGATATTGTGACAAAATCTGGCATTCCTTAGTTTGTAACAACCTTTACAAATTTTTCTTGTACTGCTGCAGGGCGGAGCAAGCTCTACGAGCCTACAGACAGTAGTGTAGGGACACTAAGTGCCGGGATCAGTGTTACTAGCTGAGTAGCACTCCAAACTGAAGTAACCTCAGTAGCTGAGCCTGTATAGCAGATACACGACTCTCACTCTTGTACAGTGCCGACATCTTTATGTCCAGGGCCGAGCGAACTCAATGAGCCTGCAGGGAATACTGTAAGCGCCTGTACTGGACTGCTGCAAACAAAGCAAGCTCTACGGTTGATACAGACAGTCTTTAGTGTGTGATACTGTGCCGGGATAGCTGCTGCTTGGCGGAGTGAGCTCAACGAGCCTGCAGAGAAATCCGGTAGTATACTGTCTCAATAGCTTCTTCAGATCTACTCTCCTTAGATCAATCTCCTTCCTCTTCGTCTTCTTCAGATCTACACGCCGTATATTAATCATCTTCTTCAGTGGTATCTGGACCGCATTGCATTCGCAGGGCCAAAGGGTAGCATGAAAGAGCACAGCGTGGAAAGGTACCGTTTATCTGGCAAACTGATCGTAAAACAGTAGTTCGATTTTGTAATTGAACTAATCTTAAATGCCCTAGATCAATTTGGTCCAAACCAATGCCCAACATGGCCTTAGAAAATTTTACAATGCTCATTGACACCACTTCCTGAAGTTTTAGGTGTACATTACAAACACTGGCTTACACATTTGTATATTAGAACTACCTGGCCTATCCGTCGCAAAAAAATCAGTTAATGCTTATAATAGTCAGACTTATTTTTGCACTGCTACTCAGCTCCATTGTTGCTTTTTCCAGTGATCCCCTCCTCCAGCGGCTGCCTTCTCTTGTGGCAGCCTCTTCTTGTTGCTGCTTCCTGTTACGTTTCAGATAAAACAATGTTATTTATTTTTCTAGAGCACATGTATTTAACAGCCATTAGTTAACTTACAGCTAGTAACACTCCTGTCATGCTCAACTGCTACTGACATTACGTAAGCATAACCTACTGAAAGAAACCTAAAATTTTACATTTCCTTTCACCAAAATAAAATTGTTTTCAGTAAAACACATAAACTGCAATAACATTGACATTAAAGTTTAATAAAATATAAGTAAGGCATATGCAAAACTGTAAGTGTAAAACAGATAGTAAAAGACAGCTATAGGCGTTGAAAATATCAACCAGTCTTGTTACAGGAGTGTCTTCTTAGCAAACATAATCATGCAGGTAACTAGGTTTATGCCTTACTCTAGTACTGGGCGAATGGAGAACCTGGGAAGTTTTTGGCAATACTTTGGAACCGGAAGATTCTTTATTTGCAGACGGAGGCACTGGAGCCAAATTGCTTTGATTGTATCTCTGACTGGCTTGTAATTCTACAGTATTATTACAACAGCGTGCTGCTACTACTATAGGCTCAGAACATTCTGACTGACCCTTAAGATTACTCTGCTTTTTAACTTTTACCAAGTCACCAATTTGAATATCCTGATCAATTGGTGCTTGCCTGCTATCAGCGTACTTTTTCATTTTATATTGTTTAACCTCAACTGCCTCATCAATGTCAGTATCAGCTGCTGGCACCATAGTTGTATCTAGAGTCAACTTGGTTTTCATTTGCCTCCCATGACGCAAAGCACTAGGGGATGCCCCAGTAATGGTGTGAGGTGTTGACTTGTATGCTTGAAGGAACTGTACTACACTCTTTTTCCAATCTCTGTGCTCAGCAACAGTCTTCTTAATAACGTTCTCGAGAGTTCTATTGAACCTCTCAACTTCTCCATTTGCTGGTGGATAATATAAGCTACTCTTGTAATGTTTAATGTTCCACTCCTGAAGATACTTCTCAAACTCACCAGAAACAAACTGTGAACCATTGTCACTCACTAAAGACTCCGGATACTCTTTCCGAGCATAGACTACATCTAGCCAATCTATGACGCTCTTAGATGTAACAAATTTCATAAAACCAACCTCAGGCCACTTAGATCTGTGCATCGATGAGCGCAAATGCACAACGACAGTTTTCATTTGCTATTGCAAAAAGACCTGTAATATCAATTCCAACTTTCTGCCAACAGTGTTCCGGTAGTGAAACTGGTTTCAATGGTGCATTGCTAGATACACAAACATTTTCTGCACAAACATGACAATTACTAACAGCTGTTTCTATCTGCTTATCTATCCTTTTCCACCAAAATATGGATCGCAGCTGACCCTTACACCTCGCCATGCCCTGTTGGTTCTCATGAGGAATCTGGATGAGCTTACTTTGATAGCTCTCTGGCACAACTGTATTCATAACATCTCGACACCACATCACTTCGATAAGAGTCGTCCAACTTAGTTTGACCGACCCGATTTTTTTTCATCATTTGACACAATTCCGTTATGATGAGATCATTTTTACAGGCAACTACAAAATCATATTTTTTAACAGCAGAAATGCATGCCATTAATTCACTCTACACATTTGCAAATGATCGATCTGCCATAGGCAGTCGCGACAGCCCATCAGCTTCAGTGTTCAACTCTCCTCTTTGATAATCAATCACAAAAGAGTACACCATTAGCCTTGACCTCCACCTAGAAACTCGATGACTTGCTCTCTTGTTATTAGAACCATATATTGTAGTCAAAGAAAAATGGTCAGTAACTAAAGTGAAATGCCTACCCCATAAATAAGCATGCCAATGCTCAACAGCCCAAAAACAAGTGAGAGCTTCCAACTATAGAGCACTGTACTTTTCCTCAGTTGTTGTCAAGGCTTTGGAAGCAAAAGAAAAACACGCTCACCACCATCTGGATGAACCTGTGATAAAACCGCCCCTAAACCCTTCATACCGGCATCTGTTGTCACTTTGGTAGAAAGATGCTCATCGAAAGCTGACAGTGTAGTACTACAAAACCATCTTTGCTTGACCTCATCTATGCATGTTTGCCACTCACGACCCATGTTCAATGGTTCATCATTAGGCCGAAGAGCTTAATCGAATGGGCGAGGACAGCACAGCCAATTTTGGAGGATGCTTATGATAATACTGAATTAGACCAAAGAAAGTCCGAAATTCACCTGTTGTCGTTGGCTTCATTCCAGCAATGGCAGCTAGCTTGTGCTCTTGTGGCTCAATACCTTCACCAGGAAGTAATGCCCCTAAGTAGTTCACTTTTGGTCGACCAATGACACACTTGTTGTAGTTTAGCTTCAAATTGACACTATCTGGCTTCTGAGTCACCTGCTTGAACTTTGTATCGTGCTCCTGCTTCGATCTGCCATACACTGGAGTGTTCTCTAGATTGCACTGAACTCCCTCCTGGTTATCCAAAACAATACCCATCATCATCTGAAAGAATGAAGATGCTGATGCCAGGCCATATGCTATTCTTTTGAATTTAAACGACCCTTCATCTGTAATGAATGCAGTTAAATCCCTTGAATCAGGATGCAATGGCACTTATCTATATGCTCATTTTAAATCAGGTGCAGAGAACACCATGGCACCAGATAATGAATTGAAGACCTCCTCAATCTGTGGCAGTGGATGACAATCTATGACAATAAACTGGTTTGCCCTGGACAAGTCAACACGAAGTCTGAAGTCATCACTATCCTTTTTACTGATGACAACAATAGGAGATACCCACTCTGAAGCATCTATAGGCTCATCGTATCTTCTGACACCAAACGTACCTCAGCAGACACCTTACTCAGCAAATTCTGAATAGGTATAGGACGTCGCTTGGCAGTATGAGTAGTAAAATTATGTTTCAACTTGACTTTGTGAACAAACTTGGCTACATGACAATTTATGCTCTGTACAGGGGCAAGCAATGACAATTTTGTAATTACATCCACACTTAGTAAGGGTGAGCCATGTTCTACCACATACAAATCTACTTCACAAGAATTTGCTCTAACAGAAACACTCCCATTAGCTACCCCACACACCACGATTTCTGGTGGGGGTGCGAGTGGTGCGAACGCACCACCTCCTGTTGCTTAGGATAAAACTTCATAAAAAAATAAGCTCGATCAGTTTTCTCTTTGAAAAAGAACACACAATCATTACTTTGTGTAATAGAATGGATGATTGCCCTGCATATAATTTTGTCTTCAGTTTGAGATCTAATCCATATTTCATCACACCATGGCAACAGTATATATATTGTAATGATTTATATAACAAAATGAAAAAAGTTGTCCGGAAATCAGAAGCAAGTAAATGGCACTCTAGCAAACCATGTCAGCGGATAGTTCTATGCTAGCAACCAAGTCTATGTTTCAATCAACAACAAGCTTAAATGTATTTACTCCCCACAATGTAACCTAAAACTGAGGTTATAGTCAAAATTGATAATAGATGAATCAGTGTGCTTCCGGTTGTGTTGAATGCAGTCTTGGGCAAAAAGCGAAGTGTCTTGGATGAGAGATGAAGTTACTCTCAATTAGTTAATAGGCCAGACAAGTTTATAATTTCCAGACTTTTCAATGCAGCCTGAACTCTTATTAGAATGTCTCATCTTGATTTCGCCCAAACGGTCAGAAAAGCCTTTTGCAATGCAATATCTGTGTAGTTTTTCATGCTTCATGGCTATTAACCAAGCTAGACGTTTTTTGCCCAGTTGTCAAATAACTTAATGCTGTTCAATTGCCCATTTAACTTCTTCAAAACCTTTGCAGAACAAAATTTACCATAAAAATAGCTTGCACCAATATGATTAAAACAAAGTACCTGTTTTTATGACCTGTGTAGTGGAATGAGGGAACGCTAGACAATGATGATTCATTTCAGAAATGGGCTGCAGTTAATCACTAGTGCGTTTACCTGATACATCATATAAGATTGAAGTATTCTATTCCGTAGTGTATGACACATACAAAAGCGCTGTCAGTCAATGTTGAAACCATATTGCTGCTCCGAAAGACACCAAAAATCAACAGCTTGCCTAACAATTGAATTATTAAAAACTCAATTGACTGCGATACTGTTTGGGTCGTGATGGTGGAAAGCCATTTCTATCAAGTTTCATTAGTCAAATTTTTAATTTAATCAATTCTGATAATTTACTAGCCAATATAAATTATGTAAAAAACATAATCCCCCACTCTTTATTTTGGTTTCAGAGAGTTACTCATTGATTTGGGTGAAGATTCTCTGAAGCATCTGCCTTTGATCACAAATGGGTACCTTGCAGTTTGCCAAACGTTAAACCCTTACACTGACGGGAATAAGTTCTTTGGTTTGAGAGACTTTTACAGGTGAGTGTTCATTAACATAAACTGGATTTGAAGCAGCATACGACTTCCCTGCATGTTTACAATTAATAAACTTTACCAGGTAATAAAAACCTAACTTTTTTCGCATAGTTACAAAATGGTTACCAAGAGAATATTAGAAAAATAACTGTAATATTTTTATATTTGAAAGCGGATTATTTATTAAAATATTGTCTTCTTAAACTAAAAAACTCTAGGCAAACACAAATTTGTGAGCTTTCATCAGGTTTTTTGTCTACACAGTGTGATTGCAAGGTAAAATTTTTAAAGCACAATGAATGCTGGTTTGGTTTACAATTTTAATCACATATTGCATGCATGTCTACAGCAACATTTTTGTTGACTGGTGGAGCAAGTTCCTTGGCATTTTCGCATCTGGCATTTAATATATTATAAAGGATTTTTTTACACCTTTAATGAACAGGTTGCAAAACTGCAGACAACTAGCAAGCGTTTCATGCTGTTAGCAATACCTCAATGCATGGTAGCAACTATGCAGAGCTGTACCGGGTTTAGAAAAATCAATTCTTACTAGAGAGTGCTACTGCAAACTGAAGTAATGGCTTCTCTACTATCTATTTGTGTGTGAAGACACACCGTGTTCTGCCGTGTACGGAAAAACTAACAAGTTGACAGGCAACCTGCCAAACTAAATACAAGTAGTTCAAGTTATAAACACTTTATTATGTAGAATACAAAAGCTTGAGGAGATGCTTCTTATACAAGCTCACGAACAACACTGCCCTCAGGGTTAAATTTCTCAATATATATAATGTATGCATGCAGTTGAAAATACTGTGGGAGAATTTGCTGGAGGGTTGAGCTCACCTGGTGAGATAGCTGTAGCCGACCATAATTGCTAGTGAAGATTACAAGTTGTCTCCCCAAACAGTATCAAGAGTAGATAATTCTGGACAATTTAGCAAGTGATATTAAGGGGTCAAAGGTCGAACAGGAGCCCGCCCCTATTCTGGTTAAGGACCAATAAGACAGTGAATAGGCGCTACGCTTAAGTAACTTACTATATGTTTCATTATTATCATATAATCTGATTGGTTCTGCATTATACTGTATATATTATATTTTTATATAAATATTAGAAACTGAGCCAGAGAGCTCAGTTTTATTCCTTGCAATAAAGCTCAAGCTTCAAGACTAGTCTTGTTGATGCCCTATATAGGGAGTTACAGAATAATAAATAGACAAGCAGATTAGCAGTTGTGGCCAAGTAGCGGCAAAAAGCACTACATTGGTGGCAGCGGTGGGATATTGCATTCAATACCCACAAGGTCACAACTGCTCAAAGAGACAACCTCGCTACCAAGATAACCATTACGGAAAAGCATGGCTACCAGGAGAACAAGAAATGCAGCTGACCAGCCAGCTGCTCAGACAGCTGTACAGCAAGCAGGAGAGCCAGCTGCTCAGGCAGCTACACAGCAAGCAGCCCAGCCGGTTGCTCAAGCAGCTACACAGCAAGCAGTAGAGCCAGCTGCTCAGATAGCTGCACAACAAGCCATTCAACCGGCACAGCAAGCTGCTCAACCAGGCACACAGCCTGCAATACAGCTGTTCAACCAGCTAATCAGCAAGCCATTCAACCGGCACAGCAAGCTGCTCAACCAGGCATGCAGCCTGCAATACTGCAAGCTGCTCAACCAGTCATGCAGCCTGCAATACCGCAAGCTGTTCAACCAGCTAATCAGCAAGCCATTCAACCGGCACAGCAAGCTGCTCAACCAGGCATACAGCCTGCAATACTGCAAGCTGCTCAACCAGTCATACAGCCTGCAATACAGCAAGCTGTTCAACCAGCTAATCAGCAAGCCATTCAACCGGCACAGCAAGCTGCTCAACCAGGCATACAGCCTGCAATACTGCAAGCTGCTCAACCAGTCATGCAGCCTGCAATACAGCAAGCTGTTCAACCAGCTAATCAGCAAGCCATTCAACTGGCACAGCAAGCTGCTCAACCAGTCATACAGCCTGCAATACTGCAAGCTGCTCAACCAGTCATACAGCCTGCAATACAGCAAGCTGTTCAACCAGCTAATCAGCAAGCCATTCAACCGGCACAGCAAGCTGCTCAACCAGTCATACAGCCTGCAATACTGCAAGCTGCTCAACCAGTCATACAGCCTGCAATACAGCAAGCTGTTCAACCAGCTAATCAACAAGCCTTTCAACCAGCACAGCCTGCTGCAGTACAGCCAGCCATTCAATTGGCAGCACAACCAGCTGTTGACCTGATTCAACTGTTGGCACAAGCGCTGCAAGGCGCCACTCAACATCGTGCTGCACAGACTGCATTTAAAGTACCGAAGTTTGAAGGGTCAGGGGACGTGGAATATTTTATTGCACGTTTCACAGAAGTTGCCGATGCCAATGACTGGGGACACAACACCACACTCCTGCATTTAAGAGAGGCTCTCAGAGGAGACGCTCTAGAGTGTGGCAAGCCTAATAATGTGCAGAGAGTATACACTGCTCTTAGGGCTCGTTTTGGCCTGACGGCCAGTGAGGCACTAGCAAAGCTGTCCAGCATGCGTCGGTCACCCAAAACAACCTTACAAGAACACGCCAACGAGGTGCAACGCCTCATGAATGTGGCGTACGATGACTTGCCACCCCGACGGGTGGAAAGGATGGTGCTAGATATTTTTTCTAGCACTCTGGGAAATGCTGCCTTACAACGCCACCTCCTCGCAGTTCAACCACAAACCGTAGAGGATGCAGTCAGAAGCGGAAGTAAATACTTACAGATCAAGTCATTCCCAGAAGAACGACCCAACTGGGTTCGTATGGTGGACGGTGAGGAAGAAGAAGAGGATGCACTACAAACCGCTCAACCAACCTCACCCCCAGTTGCTCAAGTCAAAGAATGTATGGAACAAAACATTTTGATGACAGTAATGAAGACTGTACAAGGATTTTAAGAGATTAAAACACAAAAACACACTCCACCTGCTCCCCAGACAGACAAGGAGGAGCTGGTCCCACCAAGTTGCTGGGGCTGTGGGAAGCAAGGACACTACCGCAGTGGCTGCCCCTCCAAGCCACGGAGCAGTAGGCCCAAGCAGACCAACAAACAGCCGGGAAACGGAAAAGGCACGGTGCAGTAACTCCAACTGCTAGCCAACCACGGGCAACCCGGAGATATGACAAGACAATTCAGCGCTTGGAACAACACAATCCTGTAGATGGCCAACCTACAACGCTGACAACACCAGTGGCCACCCAACCACGCTGGGAAGTACCTACTTCCAACCGGTTCGCAACGTTACAAGAGACAGATGAAGTAGAGGCAAGCCCGGAGCTATGTGGCCAACCACACGAGCATATACAGTCGGCAAAGCCTGCTACCTCAACTGAACTAGGTACCCGACCCAAGCGAAGTTCTAGACAGACAACTCCTAAAGTACGACCAGCAGAAATAATGGAGGAACCCCTTGAACGCCCCTATACAGCAAGCTACTTTCTGCCAGGCAAGTTGGAAGGGAAAGCAATCTCCATCCTAGTAGATACAGGCTGTACTACTAATTTGTTGTCTCAACACACCTTTCGGCGACTTTCATCTGCTGCCAGGCAAACTTTGCAAGAGAGTGACAAGCACGGAATCATGGCCGATGGCTCCCGCATCCCCTTTTACGGCACGATTCGGCTTCCTCTTAGGCTCAGAGATGTCAAGACTGAAGTTACATTCGTAGTTAGCCACATAAGTGAAGATGCAATTGTTGGGATGCCTTTCCTGCAGTCACACCAGTGTCAGCTCAAATTCGATGAAGCCATAATTGTTCTGGATGGGCAGGAACTTGCATGTACTGATAAGCATGGCAGAATGATGGTCAGTCAAGTGCTAGTACTCAGAGACGCCCAACTCCCACCATGCTCAGAAGCCATGCTGTGGTGTAAGCTGAACAACTCAAACCACCCTCCACTGGGGTTGATAGAGGGGCGGACAGATGGACCACCTTTGGCAGCTAGGTTAAACCACCCAGATGAGCAGGGCAGGATTCTAGTACGATGTCTGAACCCCACGGACCAACCTGTACAATTAAAGGCAGGAAAAAAGGTGGGAAAGTACCTGGCTGTCTCACCAGATGAATGCATGGATAAAGATCCACCAGCCGAAAGAGCACCCTTACGTGGCACGACAGTACTCACCCACCCAGTGCCAGAACACCTGCAAGAAGTCTATGACGCAGCATTGCCGAACTGCAAGAATCAGGAAGAAGCCCAACAGCTAGCACAGCTGTTGGGACAATATCAAACAGTTTTCAGCAAGGGAGAACAAGACATGGGTCGCACAGACCTTGTAGCTCACAGCATCCCCTTACTGCCAGGCACCAAGCCAATAAGACAGCCCCCACATCGCCTAGGGCCTCAAAAAGAAGAGGAGGCAGAAAGGCAGGTGGCCCAGTTGCTGAAAAGAGGTTTGATTGAACCAGCCTCAGGGGCTTGGAGCTCGCCAGTGGTGCTGGTGAAGAAAAAAGATGGAAGCTGGCGATTCTGTATTGATTACAAAAAGCTGAATGCCGTGACCCACGTGGATGCATACCCACTGCCCCGGATCGACGAGAGTTTAGACGCACTCTCAGGTAGCAAATATTTTACTACACTGGACCTGGTCAGTGGCTACTGGCAGGTGCCGCTAGATGAAGACGCCAGAGAGAAGTCCTCTTTTGCCACCAGAACCGGACTGTGGCGATGGAAGGTGCTGCCTTTTGGGCTGACCTCAGCTCCTGCCACATTCCAACGTCTCATGGAAAAGGTGCTGCACGGACTCCATTGGAAAACGCTTCTCCTATACCTGGACGACATTATTGTCATTGCTCCAGACTTTCAGACCCATCTACACAGACTGGCAGAGGCGCTACAATGACTCCAACACGCCGGCTTGAAACTCAAGCCGGAGAAGTGTGAGCTGTTACAGTCACAAGTCAAATACCTAGGCCATGTGGTCAGTGAGAAAGGGGTAGCCACCGACCCAGCTAAAGTGGAAGCAGTTAAAGGCTGGAGGCCTCCGAAAGACCTAAAAAGCCTTCAAGCATTCCTTGGAACTGTAGGCTATTATAGACAGTTTATTCCCGACTTCGCTACAGTCGCCAAACCACTAACCAGATTAACCAGCAAGGAAGCCACTTGGGAGTGGGACACTGACCAACAGAGAGCGTTCCAGCAACTCAAACATAGCCTGCTTACAGCACCCATTCTGGGCTACCCAGAGGCCAAAGGAACCTACATCTTGGACACTGATGCAAGTCAAGATGGCCTGGGAGCAGTGTTATCACAAGAGCAAGGAGGACGAGAGCGAGTTATCTCGTACTACAGCAAAACATTGGGTCCAGCCGAACGCAATTACTGCGTCACAAGGAAGGAACTGCTTGCTGTTGTTCAAGCTGTTAAGCATTACCGCCCATACCTGTACGGGCAGAAATTCAGACTGCGCACTGACCATGCCTCGCTCTTGTGGCTGTGTCGAAAAAAGGAGCCAACCAGCCAGGTGGCTCGCTGGCTAGAGATCTTGTCAGAGTTCACCTACACTCTGGAGCACAGTAGTGGGTCGCAGCACGGCAACGCAGACGGCCTCAGCAGGCGTTGTGCTACTGATTGCCGACAGTGCACCCACATCCAAAATAGAGATGGTGGACCTACCAAGGCAGAAGTAGCTGAGGATGCAGGGGTAAACTTTCCATTGACAGGAACACCCCTATCCGGCACCACCATTGATGGAGCCCAGGTTGCAGCTGTGAGCAGAAGCAATGCTGCACCCGCTGACAAAGACCTGGCTAAAGCACAAAAGGAGGGCAACCATCCCACAGCAGTTATCTATGCAGCCGTAGAGAGTGCGACCCTGTTGACTAAGGAGCAACTGGAGTTGGGTTGTCGGGAACTCAGACAGTTGAGCGCATGTCAACCATCACTCCGCATAAGGGCTGATGGCGTGCTGGAAGTTCATATAGTGGTTGGAAATAGAGCCCGTTGGTGTGCCATCTGCCCACCCAGCCTTCGAGGAACTGTGATGTGGCAGACCCACTCACTAGCCCATGCAGGCATAAAAAAGACCACCAAACGACTACAGTTGACCTGGTACTGGCCAGGAATGAATGCAGATGCGCGCCGGTTGGTTGCAAGCTGTGAAGTTTGCCAGCGTGCAAAAAGTGGTGGCACGAAGCCCAACCCTGTCAGACAGCGAATGTATGCTGGTCGCCCCTGGCAAAAGCTGGCTGTCGATCTGGTTGGGCCCCTGCCTGAAACCGACAGAGGAAATGTGTGGATACTAGTGCTCACAGACCATTTTACTCGATGGCAGGATGCACTAGCTATTCCTGATGCAACTACGCCAGTGGTGGCTGCAGCTCTCGATGAGAGAATCTTCTGTTACTTTGGCATCCCTGAACAAATCCACACAGACCAGGGTGCACAAATTGAGTCAGGTCTGATGAAAGAGCTGTGTACCCTGTGGAATGTTGAAAAGACTCGAACAACACCCTATCACCCCCAAGCCAATGGAGTGGTCGAGAGAAATAATCGAGTGCTTGGTGACTCACTGCGTTCTCTGCTACTAACAAGGAGGCCTGAAGAATGGGACTTGGTGCTACCTCAACTCATGAGGGCATTCAGGGCTACCCCCCATTCAGTGACGGATGAAACACCCAACTACCTAATGTTGGGAAGAGAACTCAGACTCCCAGACCAAATTGATTACCATCCACCACTTACCGACCATATGCCAGTACATCAATATGCGCAGAACTTGAAAGAGCGTCTAGAGTCAGTGCATGACACATTAAGAGAGACGCAGCGACAAATCAGGAATGAAGAGGGGGAGGAGCCAACCCTTTTTGCTGTTGGAGACCAAGTCTGGCTCGAAAACAGAAGGAGGCGCAAGGGTGAAAACCCCAAACTACAGCCAAAGTTTGTGGGCCTATTTATGGTGGAAGAAGCATACTCCAACCACACCTACTTGATCACACGCCATGGGCAGTCATCAATACAGAATGGATCACGCTTGAAGCCATACAATAGCTGCCCAGATCCCAGGGGGCAGGCCCCTGCTGCTGTAGAGCCCAACAGGCGTCCCAACATGAGAGGAGCAGTAGCCCGGCGCTCTAAAGCAGCCCGATCGGCTAAACCAGCAGAGCTTACCCCTCCTGCTGAATTAATGGCACTGGCACCCCAGCTAACAGAACCAATAGTGGACAATCCTTCCCTGCAGGGAGAGGAAGTCACCATCAACCTCCCCTGCAAACTATATGAAAGTGGACCAGATATTCTACCAGCTATAGGTGAAAACGGTGCAGCAAGCGCTACATCCCTGCTGGCTATACCACTGGCAGTCCAAGGGCATTGCCCTGCTGCAGGTGAAGAGGAAAGGGGATTGCCCAAGAGAAATACAGGACCACCCATAAGATATGGCCAGGCTGTTTGCCATCAAGTAGAGAGGCGCTCTCATGATAATGCTGCAAGGTCACAATGGTAGACCGCGAGAAAGCACACCTCCCAAGAGAAAAAATTTATGCTAGCCAGAGAACATTGGGAGGAGCACAGCCATTCTTGGTGTCAAATGAACCCACAAAAGCTACTCATTCACCCGATATGCAGCGTGAAACCAGAAACAAAGCTGGCAAATCTTTCACAAATTCAAAAATGCCTCCAGTAGGTCATGCTAGACAGACAATGAGTCAACAGTTTGCAGACTGGTGTGCAGTAGTGAGCAAGTTCACTCATACCCAGCAGCCTGAAGTGTTCACACCTGATTCTGTTTCTTCACCTACCACGACTGCTGTGGAAAGAGGTCACAAAAGTAATGCTCAAATGTTAGCAGAAACTGATAAAGAGGCAGTATTGGGTACTCCTACAAAGATGGCACTGAAGTGGAAGCAGCCAGAAGAGGCCAACGAAGAGCAGCCATCTTGTGCCGGTGAAACTACCACTACAACTCAGGCACAGAAAAGATCTGATGGTGATGACTCTGATTACTACCATGATTGGGTAGGGAGTGATAATCCCAATGATGGTCCTCCAGATCTTAAGAGCAAGGAGCCCACACTCACATTCTTTGAGAACTTTCCTCCGCTTCCTACGGGGAGAGCTGCAGTAAAAAATGACAGCAAAAGCGCTATTGAAAGTAAAACTTTGTATAGCCAATGCCACCTAAGGTTCCAGAACCCCCCGGGCCAGGCAGGAGTTGCCCCGGGCCGGAGACACCCAACAGAGCCATCTATCTTGTGTATACCTGCCCAAAGACTTACAAGAGGGTTTAAAAACCATACCATCAGTGTACCAATAGAACCACTGGCAGTGAGGGCTGTACGATTTCTATGTTGTAACACCACCTCTCTGAATGATGCAGATCTCATTCCAAGCTGGGATGAGAGATACCAGCCTTTAGGCTATACTGTTGCAGACAAACAACTGGGCATTGGTTGTGTGCTTTTAGGAAGAGAGAGGCGGAGCCGATCAAAGGTAACTACTTAACCTAAACTGTCCGTAGGAGAAGTAAAAGACAGCGAGAAAAGTTTGGTGGGGCAACCACCAGCAAATGCTATATTATTGTTATTAAAGCCCACAGCCTCTAATGGGGCGGAGTATGTGGGAGAATTTGCTGGAGGGTTGAGCTCACCTGGTGAGATAGCTGTAGCCGACCATAATTGCTAGTGAAGATTACAAGTTGTCTCCCCCAAACAGTATCAAGAGTAGATAATTCTGGACAATTTAGCAAGTGATATTAAGGGGTCAAAGGTCGAACAGGAGCCCGCCCCTATTCTGGTTAAGGACCAATAAGACAGTGAATAGGCGCTACGCTTAAAACTCTTTGAATTTCAGTCGCTTTGACCAATAAATTACCACAGGATTCACCCGCTTTTTGCAAAAAAAGTTCAATTTTCAAAATTTTTTTAAAATTCATCTATACATGACATGGTAACAAGTTTGTGCTCATGAGAATCAGCATTCTCTTTTCTCTTAGTAGAATAAATAACAGATTGATTTCACCTGTCTAAACTACTTTTATTATTTTTTTAGTTCGGAGACCATTTTTTAGTAATGCTCTCAACAGATCAACCAGTTACAAAAAAAAGTAACAGACAAGACAAGAAACTGATAGCACAGCTGAAAAGAGGACAAAATTCTGATAAGACTAGCCAAATTTGAAGCAAAAATATGCAAGGAAAGTGTTAGAACATTGCAACAAGATTTGGACACTTGTTGCACATATGACCGAAAATTTCGGAAAATTTTTTTTCTGAAAATAATTATTATTTTTATTACAGGCAAAAATAAAGCCCTCATTGGTGCGCCAATGAACTAGAAACATTTAGAGCTACATTTTGATGTAAAGAACAACATCAGTCAACAACTTTACAAAAATAATAAAAAAATATCAAAATTAATTATTTATTATCAATGCCGTATCTAAATAATTAATTACTAGCTTACTAACCTTCAATTCCAGTGTCAGAGGGTTCAAACAAGCTAAGATATTAATAAACTAACTAAATCAGAAGAAGAAAACAGAGTGCTTGCTCCTTTTCAAAAAAAATTTGGCCATGATTGTCCAAAAAAAATCCGAAATTTAAAACAGGAAGTGATGGGTTAAGGATATTTGGAACTGTTTCCGTTTAGAACGTCGTACAGTCTTCAAACAAAGACCAGAAAATAGGCAATTGTCTGCTCTACACGATGGTATAAAAATTATTCTTATCAGTCTACACAAACTTCTGCAATCAGTTCCGAAAACCGGACAAAATAAATCACGTCCATTGGACGTGAAAGAACTTTTGGTCACATGATACAAATCACGTGCATTGGACGTGATTGAACTTTTAAGAGTTTTAAGTAACTTACTATATGTTTCATTATTATCATATAATCTGATTGGTTCTGCATTATACTGTATATATTATATTTTTATATAAATATGAAAAACTGAGCCAGAGAGCTCAGTTTTATTCCTTGCAATAAAGCTCAAGCTTCAAGACTAGTCTTGTTGATGCCCTATATAGGGAGTTGCAGAATAATAAATAGACAAGCAGATTAGCAGTTGTGGCCAAGTAGCGGCAAAAAGCACTACAATACAGCAGTATGATTGACTTAAACAATCAGCCCATAAAATATTGTAATGGATTCCGGTCTGTTACCACGGACATCCACTAATCTCGAGTATTCTACCTCTCTCCAGAGGGGACACTGTGCTGACCGACAGTGACAACTGTGTAGGGTAACCGAATTACCCGGTAAGGCACGAGCCCATGGCTCAAACAAACAGTACCGTGTAGTGTCTGTAATAATGGCTTTATTCTCTAAGCTGTCCTGAGGGTAATTATTCCTCTAGGGTTTAGCAATATAAGAGTATAAGCCATGGCAACATTGTAATGAATGCAAAGATTAACAGTGTGTGCTCTCCTTTTATAGGAGAGCTAACAAGCACAAAACATATAGCTGTCAATGCACAGGAAGTAGATTGACCAATACAATTAACTATATAAATAACAAACCAATCAACAATGCAATGTGAATAATAAAGGGAGGTGCCAATTGGCTAAGGGCGGAGTCCTTTCTCCTGATTGTCCAATGAGTGGTTCTGCAAGGCTCCCAGGCTGTACGTAGAGTTGGGTCCATGGAGTTGGTAGTTTAAGGGTGAGTACTTCCTGTTCTCGACCTTGACTAAGTTCTTATACACTTTTGAGGATCCTCTTCTAAGGCGGCCATCTTGTGCCGGCCCAGTACAGCTGTACCGGGTCGGTAGGGGTCACTACCGACCCTGCAGGGGTCAATACCGGCCCTGCTTACTATGCCACCGGCACAGTACGACTTTCTACCCAACAGCTATTAGCCAAATGCTGTGGGTAAAAGCCTAGCGCATTGTCTCGCAAGGTTTCTAGCGTAAACGACCTGTTTACTACTAGTGTGCACCAAAATCTACCACAATATGTGAGTAAGCAGACGCTACATAGAAATAGCACAGTAGCAACCTGATGGGTTGCAAAACAACAATTAGTAATGATTACTCAAATATTGGCAGCTAGCCAGTATCAAATGCAAAGGGTAAAGGCCTGGCTACACGATCGCAAATTCCGTGCGCTATGCTTTGTGCAATTTCAACGCACTAAAAGCTAGATGCTACACGAACGCAAGTTCTGTGCATTGAACTACGTTGCGCTGAGGAGTTGTATTATCTTAGCTGAAGTAATAACCAATAGTAGTAGTGTAGCTAGTTAGCCGCGGTCTTGTTAGTAGTTTTTATTACTAGCGGTTGAATCAAAATCACTGAAGCGCGCCTAACTGGATTCACTGTAGACTGCTTTAGCCAATCACAATCAATATTGCACGGCCCATCGGACAAAGCACAACGCATAATTTAAACATGTTAAAAGTTTGCAAAACGACTAAAGCCAGGGCAATAAGCAAAAATGCGTTGACCTTTCGGAACTCTTGTGCAATAACGCACGGAATTTGCGATCGTGTAGCCAGGCCTTTACGCTGTTAGTAAAGGGGAAATTCCCTTGGCTTGACTGCAGCAGGTGGCTGTAGAAGAAAACGATGGGCATATCCAGCTAGTGCTAACAGTGACTCACTTCATGAGTAGTCTATTAATATACCAGGCTAGATTACTAACTGCATCCAGAAAGTTCCTCTTGCAGGCCACTGGTGTGTTGGCCACTCTATGTAAATCTATCACAACATCGCTAAATTGAGAATGATCAACCCTGGATCATATATCACATATTGCACACATGTCTACAGCAACATTTTTGTTGACTGGTGGAGCAAGTTCCTTGGCATTTTCGCATCTGGCATTTAATATATTATAAAGGATTTTGTTACACCGTTAACGGACAGGTACTAGAGAGAGTACACCCGGTTGCAATATAGCAGACAACTAGCAAGCTTATCACGCTACTAGCAACACCTCAACGCAGGGTATCAACTATGCAGAGCTGTACCGGGTTGAGAAGAATCAATTCTTACTAGAAAGTGCTATTGCAAGCAGTAGTAATGGCTACTCTACTATTCATATGTGTGTGAAGACACACCGTGTTCTGTCATGTACGGAAAAACCAACAAGTTGACAGGCAACCTGCCAAACTAAATACAAGTAGTTCAAGTTATAAACATTTTATTATGTAGAATACAAAATCTTGAAGAGATGCTTTTTATACAAGCTCACAAACAACACTGCCCTCAGGGCTAAATTTCTCAATATATATAAAGTATGCATGCAGTTGAAAATACAGCAGTATGATTGACTTAAAAAATCAACCCATAAAACATGCGAGTAAGCAGACGCTGCATAGAAATAACACAGTAACAATCTGATGGGTTGCAAAACAACACTTAGTAATGATTACTCAAATATTGGCAGCTAACCAGTATCAAATGCAAAGGGTTACCGCTGTTAGTAAAGTGGAAATTCCCTTGGCTTGACTGCAGCAGGTGGCTGTAGGAGAAGAGGATGGGCATATCCAGCTAGTGCTAACAGTGACTGACTTCATGAGTAGTCTATTAATATACCAGGCTAGATTACTAACTGCATCCAGCAAGTTCCTCTTGCAGGCCACTGGTGTGTTGGCCACTCTATGTAAATCTATCACAACATCGCTAAATTGAGAATGATCTACCCTGGATCTATTAACATATAATATGAATTGATCAAGGTGAAATTAATCTGTTCAGGTTTGCCATCAGTTTTCACTTTTGGTTATGGTAGCATTTTCCACTACTGAATAAAACTTTGGCTACAAAACACAAATTGCGGAAACTTGTCTTCAGAAGATCTGCAACAATTTCTATGTAGATGAAGTTTTTGTCAATAGAACTAAATGTATACTCCAAATTTTTCCAAAATCTCTGGTCATCTCAAGATTTTACAGCGTTGTTGACTAAATCATATTAATTTTGATGGGTTGGTGCCCAGGTTTATACAATTAATAATGAACCTAAGTGACCTTAGACACGAGGCAAACATTTGTTGTTGCTTCTAGCTGTATGCTGTGATATTTAGTTTTTTATCACTGCATTTCCAAAAAAATTGTTTGTTTTTAGCAAATGCAATTTTTAAAGTACAGCAAGCACGACAGACATTAAATGAGACTATGGAAAATTGCTTAAATCTGCGTTAATAAATATTTGCGCTCCAATCGTCTAGTAGTCAAACTTTTCAACATACTAGTATGCATTTTTCACTATATACTGTAGCTCGCAGTACAGAATCAACATTCTATGCAAGCCAATTTTGAAGATTAGAAGAAACTTTTCTCTAATTTATCAGCACTATGGCTGTCATTGAGCAATTCAAGGGTTTCACCCAAACTTAAAAACTACCAATTAAAATATTTTGAGTTTTTGGTGCAACTTGGAATTAAAATCTAATCAAAAGCTTAAACTCATGATAGTTTTTTTTTTTCTAGTTTTGTGAAAATGCTGCTCTATTTCGGTTCCGTAACAAAGTCAGTTCTAGAGTATTGCATTAGAAGAAACTTTGGAAAGTTTTCTTCTGATTGTCCGGACCCGGTAGCCATCTTCTTTAATGTGATAAGTGAATCTAATGATCTGTCGTCAGACGATGTCAACTTACCTTCTGATTACAAGAAGACAAGCAAATCAAGCTTACTTGGTCAGCATACAACCGGGTCAGTGAAAAATAATATGATTCACATCTTTTTTTCAGATTTGTAGCTTTATATTGAGCATCTTTCCCAACCGTTCAAACCAACTTGTTATTCATAAGTTAAAAGTAACAGGCTTTTCTATTGCGCTGCAGTTGCAATTGATTGATGATTGTAGACTCACTGGATGTATCTTTCTTTTGGGCTAAATGCTACCTGATTGTTTACAATAAAAGCTTTGGCGGTATCTGAGCACCTTGGTACTTCTGACTTTTGTTTTTGATTGAACTCCTTGCTCAAAGAAACATTTTAGTGTCTGTTAAGTCAGGAAAACCAAACTGCTTCCCCATTTTGTCCTTTCTCCCCCACATTTTGATAGCACAATCACTCAATAATTCAATGTGGTGCATATTTTTGTTACATAAATACTGCATGTCTCTGTGAATTAGCAAGTATTAGGTCACAAAATATGGTTTTAGATTGGAAACAAGGTACAAGATGATCATATCAGAAAACATCAGTTTTCTCAGCACTATGCTAAAGATGCTTAAAAAACATGACTTGCAAATGTGTGAAGGTTTGACTGATGAAGAGAAGCAAACAAGGCACCAAAAGCCAGAAGTGATTTTTGGAAAAGCCTTTGAAGATGACAAATCTTACACCCAGGTGAATGTTTACTCCTCAAGTCAATACCTGTTAAAACACAAGTAAGAGGTTTGAAGTAGTTACGTGATGTAGGTTTGTTAAAGTGCAGAAAAACTGTTTGCCTACACTGAGATTGGTAAATGCCAAACTTCCAAGTACTTTGTGAACATCATACTCATATTGTTCTTATAGTGGTGTTATCATCTCTTTTCCATGATATCAGAAAGGTAAAAGGAAAATTCGTTTATAAATTATCACGTTATTTGCTGCTGCATTTTTGATAGGTTGCTTTGGTTCAATAAACCAGCCAACTTGCAAACACCAAAGTTTAAATAGAAGACAAAGGCTAATCATTTGTTAGCACTATCTCCATCAGTTTACCTTTAATTTGAATTGGTGATTTTGAGCTTGTACTTTAAATCACTACGAGGAGAGTTTTTATCGCTAGGTAATAGGTCTGAACAACTGTGAGAAACTGAATTTTACAACCAAATCCCAAAAGCCTTTAAACCTTTGGTTTGTATTTCCAACTAACCATTCATACTGGTTGTTGATCAAATGGCAGTTGCTTATATTGTGAAACAGAAACTGTTGCAAAATTGGATACTGTAGTAGACTTTGTTCTCATGTTCTCAATAACCACAAAATCCTACTAGTCTCAAGTATTGTACCTTTTTTCTATAGGAGACACTGTTGGTATGGCACTGTGTGATTTGTGCAAAAACTTTAGCAACCAAATGGAGCCCTCGGTTCATACATATCACTCCAGTGTTGAGTTTCCATAGCATTTATTTGTACTCTGTACTCCCTATGGTGGCTAACCACTAGATGGTATAATGGCAGAAGCGTGTAAGCAATACTTCAGAGATTTTCAGCGCTCTTAACGTATATCGTACTGTGTTAGGGCAAGAACTTAGAGCATTGTACAGTGGGGTCATGGGGGAGAGGGGAGGGAGGGGCTGTTGAGTGATATAGAAATAATCACTTTAATGGTCCCCAGCTATGTAATAGACAGGTTTGTGCAACAATCGACCTCAACTCCACTTTGACCCAACCTCCACTCAACCGTAACTTAACCTCAACTCAACCTAGACTCGTTATTGACTTGACCTATCAATCAACTACCAAGGCAACTAGCCAGACCAATTGACAATGGTAAGGTATGTAGTGGATTTTGGGGGGCCGACCAAACGTCCACCAACAACGCCTCACTCTAGAGGTCAACTTTCAACAGAGGAGTATGCCAACTCCACAACTGTTCCCGGAGCCCACGGCTCAAACGTACAACTCAATGACTTGTTGAGTAAACCATACTTTATTACACAGCGTAACCAGCAATGTATAATAAGGGTAAATGTATCATGCTACTTGGCTTAAGCACAGGTAGAATCCCAATACAATACAATGAATCAAGTGAAGTGTTCTGCCTTTTATAGGCAGAACATAATTAAAACATATGCCCAAACAAGGGGCAACAAATCAGCAATGGCAGGAAGTGTTTACACTAATCAGATCATAAGATATAAATATGCAATACAGTCATTGGCTAATATGAGGTTAAATATGAAGGGCGCCCAGAAGTAGGGGGCGGAGCTTCTCAGTCAATCTTGCTTACTCATGGTGGTGCAATGAGTAGCTCTGGTTCCTGGTCCTTATGGCTTGTGGTCCTTGGCTTTGGTCTTGTTTGAGGACAGCTATGTTGCAAAGTCGGGCTCCTGCACCTTTGGTATCAATTTAGGTTCTCAGGCTATAGCAGTTCTTTTCTCACCGACCCGGTATAGGTTTGGTAGTGGCACTGCAGGGCCGGTAGTGCATGCTGCAGGGCCGGCAGGGTGTGCTGCAGGGCCGGTGGTACCTCTGCAGGGCAGGCAGTGAATGCTGCAGGGCAGGCAGTGAATGCTGCAGGGCAGGCAGTGAATACCGCAGGGCCGGTAGAGTTTCTACCGGCTTACTTGTTCATGTTCTGGCTGTGCCAGGCTCAGTTTAGGCTTGCCTGACACCCAGCAGTTGTCAGGGGGACCTTGCGCAAAGATAGTGGTCACAAAAATCCACCACATTCCCCTCTCCATTAAAGACAGTATCTCTTTGTCTTTAATTATATAATTTAGCAAAGAGAATAATAGTGGCGAGCAACACCCGTGCTCGGTTAAGTTTGTAGGGAGAGCATCCTACTGCCTCCTAGCATCTCTAGGGGCGGCTTCCCATGCATGTTTCGATCCCCCAGGGTCATAGGGGAAGTCGAGAACATCTCTCGTTGCACAGACTGCTACCATAGCATCTGATGCATAAGCAGAGAAAGAGTCTTCAGGGTTTCTCTCTTCTCCCTTGGTGTACGTGGTGGCCGGCTCATTCTTCAGCCTCAGCTTCTCTCCTGGAACCTCCTCTTCCAGCATCGGGGGTGGCAAGATCTGCATCCAGTACACCTCAAAGTTTGGCTTGACATCGACAGTTGACTGCGATTCAGCATCTATTCCAGCTATAGGTGCTAGCTCCGTATCAGCGGCAGCAGCAACAGGGGTTGGCTGGGGAGGTGTAGTTTCTGTCCGTAGCAACTCCTCCGCTGGCATGGCCAACAACTCCTCTTCTCCAAGTCCTGGAGGGTGGTAGGCTGCTAGGTCAGTTTCTAACAGCAAGCTCTCGTTTTTCACTTCTATCTCCAAACAGTTGGAAGTAGCCATAGTGCCAATCTGTTGCACGAGGCTTTCTTTATTTGAGACAGTACACGGAGTGCCCTGGTCACTCTCTTGAGAGGGAATGACTGTCTCCTTTTTGTCAACTGCTTTCTCAGACTTCCGACTCATCCTGTCTGTGCTTGCAGGAGGCGGCTGAGCAGGGGTACTAGGAGCAAACTTTGGTGGTCCCTGGTAGCTCTCACGGGGGGATTTCAGCTAGAGCCTTGCCATATCTGGTAGAGCAGCTTCTGGCAATCATTTTGAAACCAAATACGACCACAGTGGTGCAACTTCTTTGGCGGATATAGCTGTTTTGGCGCCTTCCCCGGATTTCCCGGCTATTGCATCATGAGTGGTTTTAGCCACTGTCTTCGATGCTGGCAACCAACAGCTCCTTCCACTCCCTTTCATTGCCTGTGGGTGGTCATTAGGTAACTGCTCCTGTGCTTTCTTTTGGTGACCTTCTTGCTTGTCCAGGGGCGTAGCCAACAGGGGCTTGGAGGTAAATTTCGCGCTCTTTCCTCTGGCGACCTCAGTTTTCATCCCTTCACGCTCAAATTTTCTGTGCAGGCTATCCTTCCCCCTCTCCATCGTTTGGGAGGTCCTGCAGACTACTTGCTCACTTTCTGTAGGTGCTGTTGAGGAGAATCCATCCCAACCACCAAGTGGCATAACATCTTTTTGTGTCGCGTCTATCCACATGACGCTATCTTTTAGCAGCTTCCCATGCTTGTCCGTGCATGGTACATCGTGTCCGTCTATTGTAATGACGGAGTCTTGAAATTTGAGCAAACACTCATGAGTGGTGAGGAACGGCATCCCTATGATGGCGTCCTCGTTTATGTCACTTATCACGAAGCTGACATTGCTCTGTAACCCACAGATCTGTACGGACACCTTCACCGTGCCGTAGAACGCAATCTTCGACCCATCAGCCATCACTCCGTGTGACTCGCTGTTCTGCAGTGTTCTCCTCACACTCAAGGGTAGTCTTTGATAGACATGCCGAGATAACAGGTTTGTAGTGCACCCGGTGTCTACAAGTATCGACACAACTCGTCCATCCATTTTTCCAGTGAGGAAAAAGCTTGCCTTGTACGGACGTACAGGGGGGAAGCAGGTGGTGTCCGCCGCGTGCATTTTAGCAGGGGGCTTGCTCGTGTAGGGGTGTTGTGTCTGCTGGTTCCGTTTGGGGGTGTTACGGCTCGCCCAATCGCAGGTAGATGCCGGTAGCTCTACTGCGAGCGACGGCCGTTTCCCACCTGGGCAGGCATCCGTTGTGGTCTGGTGCTCCACGATCTCTTTGGACACTGCCTTTGCATGTGTCCCAACTCTCCACAGTCCCAGCACTGGAGTGGTGGTTGATCAGGCAGTGGTGGAGGAGGCTGAGGTGTAGGGGTAGCTCCTGATGTCAATGACTTGATTTCTTCCGTGAGTTCCGCCAATGCCTCCATGACCGCTGTCAGAGAGTCCTTGTTTGGCGGTGCAGGGTGGACATTCTTCACTGCAGTATGCGGTGTGTCCGACTCATTGTCAGTGTACTCCTCCTCATCTGTAGATTCGTCGTCTACCATGCGCACGTGAGTAGACCTCTCTTCAGGGCCTGTCCTGATCTGCAGGTATTCATTCCCTGCTCTCACTGCGTCTGAAATTTCCACTGGCTGTATTGCCAGGAGGTGTCTCTGCAAATAGGGGTTGCCTAATGTAGAGCTGAAGATATCTACTATCATTTGTTGCAACGATCTGTGGGGGAGGTCCGCATACGCGACCTGCACCAGTCGTTCTACTTCAGTGGCATGCTCCTGCAGCGTAGTCTTATACGTCCTGCGGAGGCCAGTAAGTTTGTATCTTGCTTCACGGGGGGTTAAGCCAAACCTTGTCCGTAAAGCAGCAAATATGCCTTGCAACTGTGGTGCCTTACCACACTCAAGTGCACTCCCTCTCAGGGACTCTCGCAGATGCAGCAACGCTGTCTGCTCTGGCCATTCGTTGGCCTCAGCCACTCCCATGAAGCGCTCTATAAAATAGTCCACGTCTCCGTCTCCATCGAACTTCGGTGCTTTAAATAACGACAGGTGATTGGCAGCGGCTGGCTGCATGACGGCTTGTAACGCTTCTGTCAAACGTTCCATCACATTCGCTTCGGGGTTTGCAGGTGGTACCCTACCAGCGCTGCGTGCCCGTTGGTTTGCCATTGTCCAGACTTAGAGGAGTAACTCTACTCAAATGTACAATGGATGGTGTGCTGGTCCGTTTTTAGCGGCACCAGGTCTCTACAGCGTCTAGGGCTGTCTATATCAAATTGTCTCAGTAAACAAGGTACTGGAAAGTAACACAAGGGCGGTACAATATTGCACAGGGCCGGTAGTAATGTGTACAGGGCCGGCGTTTAGAGCGCAGGGCCGGTCACAAAGTTAGCAGGGCTGGTATCCAAAGACACAGGGCCGGTATCAGTGTTAGCAGGGCTGGTATCAGAAGACACAGGGCCGGTATCAGTGTGTGCAGGGCCGGTATCAAAGATACTGGGCTGTCTGGTTGCTGCAACGGAGTAAACTCAACGTTTATGCAGAGCTAAGTGACGCACACTTTCTGGGGAGCACTTCTTCAGGCGGAGCAAGCTCAACGTCTGTTCAAGAGTGTCCAATTGGGGGGTCTGTACAGTGAATACAGAGCCGGATTTTCGGGCTGCAATATGCTGTTCCAAGGTAGCGCAGTCCAACAGCGTGAGAACAATCCCACCGCTGCCACCAGTGTAGTGGATTTTGGGGGGGCCGACCAAACGTCCACCAACAACGCCTCACTCTAGAGGTCAACTTTCAACAGAGGAGTATGCCAACTCCACAACTGTTCCCGGAGCCCACGGCTCAAACGTACAACTCAATGACTTGTTGAGTAAACCATACTTTATTACACAGCGTAACCAGCAATGTATAATAAGGGTAAATGTATCATGCTACTTGGCTTAAGCACAGGTAGAATCCCAATACAATACAATGAATCAAGTGAAGTGTTCTGCCTTTTATAGGCAGAACATAATTAAAACATATGCCCAAACAAGGGGCAACAAATCAGCAATGGCAGGAAGTGTTTACACTAATCAGATCATAAGATATAAATATGCAATACAGTCATTGGCTAATATGAGGTTAAATATGAAAGGCGCCCAGAAGTAGGGGGCGGAGCTTCTCAGTCAATCTTGCTTACTCATGGTGGTGCAATGAGTAGCTCTGGTTCCTGGTCCTTATGGCTTGTGGTCCTTGGCTTTGGTCTTGTTTGAGGACAGCTATGTTGCAAAGTCGGGCTCCTGCACCTTTGGTATCAATTTAGGTTCTCAGGCTATAGCAGTTCTTTTCTCACCGACCCGGTATAGGTTTGGTAGTGGCACTGCAGGGCCGGTAGTGCATGCTGCAGGGCCGGCAGGGTGTGCTGCAGGGCCGGTGGTACTTCTGCAGGGCAGGCAGTGAATGCTGCAGGGCAGGCAGTGAATGCTGCAGGGCAGGCAGTGAATACCGCAGGGCCGGTAGAGTTTCTACCGGCTTACTTGTTCGTGTTCTGGCTGTGCCAGGCTCAGTTTAGGCTTGCCTGAGACCCAGCAGTTGTCAGGGGGACCTTGCGCAAAGATAGTGGTCACAAAAATCCACCACAGGTATATACATGTATATATAAGTTTAATGTGATTAATGATACAAAATTACGGACAAGATATATCCACTTGTTGGGCTAACTAATTAGGGCATGGTTGAAATGTTTAAGTCTGTTTGGCTCTTTAAATAGCTAGTGAAATGGAGTTTTTCGTGTGTCATTCTCCAATGCGTTGACCTGTGAGAACTATTCTTTATTTAGCTATTTAGTACATCCATCCTAAGTAAACAGTTTCTGGCTCGGGAATCCATCTGCTTCATAGGAGTTGTGGCCCTGCAGAGAGATGATCCAGGTATAATTGGTGGGAGTTGCCACCAATGTTTGACAGGCAAATTGGAAATCTATTTACAGTATGGGGTAGAAAAACAAAGGGCAGCAAGGGGAGGGATAAGGATTTGGACTGTGTAGGTTTCAATCGGCTAAGGTTGGGAGGCTTAGAGAAAAATGGGGTGCAGAGCATTATTCATTATATGGCACAAGTTACTTGGGCAATCATAAAAGAGTAGTTTACTGGCAAGGTCATTGTATAATAATGGTCGTTGGGAGAGTAGAGGGAAAAGGGTGTCGGGTAGGATGCAGATAGTTAGACACTAATTTTCACCACTCGGGTCTTTTCAGTTGGTGGTTGATACACAAACACAAACTCAGTCAATGAGTAGGCAATTATTCATTAGTCGCCGGGACGAAGTGATTATTAAATTTTCTAATTAATATTTAAATAGATTACATTTTAATGTTAAAATTGGAGAAGAACTAAAATATAGAGATTCATGTTACAACTAATAGCAAAGAGCCTTCTATCATGCGCAAAACTTCTTTTAGCTTCACCAGCTCACTTTACATTGTCTCGTTTTTCACTGCTCCCAAGCCTATGTTACTGGCATCAATGTCGAGTATGCACTGTCTATGTGGATCTAGCTAACCAAACAGGGTAGGCTTAGAAAAGCTCCTTCTGCACAGTTTTTACTTTCAAGGGATATCCTTGCAGGGCAGCAGAGTAAGAGGCTCAACCATAGCGGAAAAGTTGAGAACATATTAATAGTAGTATATGCTACGATCCCTAGGAATGCTTGGAGCTCTTTGATTTCTTAAGGAAGTTTCCACTCAGCAATAGCACCAATCTTCTCTGGGTCAATGGTCCATCCTTTGGCATGGATTATGTTTCCTAAATACTGGACTTCAGATTTCAGCTGTGAAGATTTGCTGTGCATAAACTTTAAGCCTTCACATTGTGGCCATTGCGGGACTTTGGCGAGACTTTGTAGATGAGCAGATAAGTCTCGGAGATGATGATAACATTACCTAGGTAAATGAGCAGAATTTTCCAATGGCAGCAGCGTAGTACCTTTTCCGTCAATGGTTGGAAAGCGGATAGGGCCAAAATAAACCCAAATTAATAAACCTTCCAGTTCCATAAATCATTTCTGTTAGCAAATGCTGACTTCTCCTTAGCATGGTAACCTGCCAATATCCACTGACAAAATTCGAGGTACTGAAGTGTCAACTTTCATTCATGGTATCTAGTCTCTTGTTATATGAGTAAGGGGTAGGCATCATGGCATGTAACAACATTCAGCTTCCGGTAATCAACACAGAAGTACCAAGCACCATTTTTTTCTTACTAATACCTCTGGGGATGTCCAGGCACCAGAGGTTGGTTCATTCAAACTTCTTCCTGATAACTGTTGAACTTACGTTTCTGCCTCTAGTTCTTTCTAGAGCTCTAGATAATGATATTGTTGTTAGATGGGGTATGACCCAGGCAGAAGGATAATACTGTGGGATGCTAAGAAAATTGATTTAATACTGTCTTACCCCATGCAAAAGACCAGCTGCATATTGCCTATGCAATCCAGCAACTAGAGTTCCTCGAAAGATAGGTTTGGTTGACTCCAGTGAACTGGCCGTAAGTGGGTTGTACCAATTGAGGAAGAAGCAGGATGTAGTTGTTGGGAGAAGGAGAAACCTGGAGGAGGACATTTCTGTAACGACTTCTTCTGGTAGTACACCTGTGATTTGCTTACCACACTTCCTGCTTTTAATACTAGGGGTTGAACAGTAGGGTTTATGCACCTTATCTAAATAAGTCCTTGAGGATTACCTTGGCTCAAACTGGCAGCTACTTAAGCAGCTCCTGATTGGGATTCAACCAGACCAAGAGGAAGATAGCTCTGAGTGCTACCTTTGCATAACTCTATAGACTCTGCTTTAAAGGGAAAGCACATGGCCTTCCCGACTAGTATCTTGATGGTTAGGAGTCGCCAATGGCAATCGGTACATCTTAACTCTCTCCCATCTACAATTAGTGCAGACTTGGCAAGCATCATAAGACAGGTATGCTTGGTGAAGAAGCGCATAAACAATATGGCATTCTTGCTGATGTGACTCACCGCAAAGTTAGCCTCTGTCCTTAGTTTCCAAAGTTTTTAGGATGAAAAAGTGGTTTTGGGTATCGATGTCCTTTAGTACATCCTACTCACATTCTTGTAGTTGCTGTTAAAGATCCAGAGGCTAACTTGTTAAAAACGTGTTTGGACAGCAGTTAAAGGTGCAACCAGTATCCATCAACAGATTCAATAACTTTCCTTTCACCTCTCCAGGTTGGAAATACCCCATCTGCTAGGGTCTCCACTGGGGCATTGAGCTGTATGATTTGTCCCTCTGTACCGTGGTTTGGCTCTTTGATTTGTGTATGGGGTGTGAGGGGGTTGGTGTTTGTACTGTAGTGGATTTTGGGGGCTGTAAAATCACTAGCTGAGGTTGGTAGCTTGCTGCCACCAGTTGTTAGATTAACCTGTTACAACAACAGGGTCGGTGAGGTACCGAATGTATATCAGACAGAGTATTGCTACTGGGTCTGGGTCCTCAGTCCTTTCAGCTCTTGATCCAGTATCTTTGATGAGGGGTAAGGGTGGCTACTTCCGACAAATGGTGCTTAGGTTCTCCCAGGCTACTTTCGGGATCTCAGGCTCTGCTGACTCACTTCCTGCTGGCCCAGTGAGGTTGGTATGGGTGCACACAGGGCCGGTATAGGTGGTACACAGGGTCGGTATGGGTGTACACAGGGTCGGTATGGGTTTACACAGGGTCGGTATAGGAATAAATACAGTCACCGTCCACTTGGTAGTAATTACTAGGCATCCTGGCCATCCAATGGCTATTGTAGTGATGCCAGGATGTAATACTAGTTGTGCGCAGAGGATGTGTACGCTAAAATCCACCACAGTACTAAGCTGTCATAGAGGTGAATTTTTTTTCAGCTGTGCATATTCGTTGGCTCAGGGTAGGTTGAATGGAAAAAAAATTAGGAAAAAGAAAGAATGCATGATAATGACTAAACATCATCCAACTCTTTTAACACCTCATATCGAATCGAAATGGGGAGGCTCCATTTACAGAGTTTATTTCTCTTGGAAGGAGGGAAGGGAAGACTGCATGTATAGACGGAGAATGTCCTCTCTGGAAACGGGAAGGAGGGTGCCATTTCACTGAGGAAGGGTGAGAGGGAGGACTAGTCTCCCCATTGGGGGGGGGGGGGGAGGGTGACTGTATCTCTTATGCCAAGGAATACGAGACCTATCTCTCTTAAGTAGATAGAGGGAACATGACTGTAGAAAAAGAGACCGGGCGTATATTTTTAAAAGCTGTGAATAAGAGGACATAGAGGGTTGTGATGATTAACCATTTCTTTTTTGTTTGTATATCCCACTGGAGCCCGTTAGCAGTTAGCAGAATTTTAAACTTCTATGGGTTGCCCTCATTTCCTGAGTTTGGGGCCCAGTTTCTAGGTGGAGTGAAGTCTGAGCAATTGGTTGGGAGTGGTCAAGTTTTCCACACCCCCAGCACTCAGGGAAAAATGGTCTGGTGAGGTGGGAGTAGGTGGACAGTTGGGCATCGGCCTTTGATATATAAACTGTTCTATCCATTCCATAATACCAAGCAATGTCTTCAAGATGGCAGCAAGAGACTTTTATTGGTTTGGGCCTGTAACTTGTGGCTTGGTAGTCAGTACTTCCTCTTCAACCTGGTATACCCAAAGGTTTTTGGTATCGAGCTTACCTCTAAGTTTGAAGAATTATCTCCCCTCCATGGACAGCATTGGCTAGGGTGGGAGGTTATACCACAAGCGAATGTCATTGTAGGAGGGAAGGATAAGCCAAGGTTAAAGAGAATGTCTCTAAGACCATACTTTTTACTTGGGCTAAAGGCAGGTCATAAAAGACCACATAGTTCAGGAGCTCAATTTTGCAATGGAGTTTCTGTAGGTTATATTTTAGTAAGCTTCTTGGCAGGTTAAGTCAAACAGTGCACAAAGGGCAGTTAAGACACCTTGGAAAGTGTTTCTTTCTCTCACCTAAGGACCTTATCTCGAAGAGACTCTCTAAGGGGAAACAGCAAAACATAAGAGCCCAATCATTGGTATCAGCAACTTCCAGGAGGCAATTTAGAAAGAACTACGGATATCCTGTGCCTATGACTTTAAAAGGATTTATAGCAGGGCTAGAGGCTGTAATACGCCCCGCAAGGTATCGCTAACATGTCTAATGCTGAAGCTTCCCCGGCACCCATTGGCTGCCTTCCAGCAAAATTGGCTCATTGGTTGGCCCTTTTAGTGGGTTGACAAGACACCCAGGGGGAAAAAAGGGGCCAGATATAGTAGTAAGGTATTGAAGAGGGACAGGAAGTGATAGCCAAGTCTCTCTGGTCAGGGGGAGTTGGAGGGTAGACAAGTTAATATTTGTTAGCCTGGGAGAATGATCTGCTCTTTGTATACTATATAGGAGTATAACTGTACAAGGGGATGATAAAAGGGGGGAGACAAGGTCGGAGAGAGAAAGGAATAGGGAATACAGGACCAGCCCATGTTATCTCACTGCTACCAACATTGTAGAGTTTTCCTGTGCTCTCTAAATATTTTGCCACGCATTGAGCCAGGAGTTTGAACTCTGCACAGTGGAGGCAGGGCTAGGTATAGAGAAATTAAAACTATAGTGGTCTCCAGCTTCATAATATACGGGTGTTTACTACACTGGACAATGACGCGACCTCAACTCGACCTTGACATGACATTGATTTGATCAAGACCCCACTTTGACCAGACCAAGGTTCAACCCCACTCAATCTCAACTTGAGCTATGCTCAACTTAGACTCGACCTAGATTAGACTACCAAATGTAACCAAAGCAACGATACAGACCAATCGACAATTGTAAGGTATACATGAATTTAATGCGTTTTACAACACAAAAGTAGAATAATGTGTTCACTAGCACGGTTAACTAAGAACTGAGCATAACGAGCATTTTACATCTGCTTATAGAGTTAGCGTAAGGTTAAAATACTCAAGTTTTATTGGCTCTTTAATAAGCAGTTGAATTGGAATTGTCTGTGTGTCTTTCCTCAATATTGGATTGTGAAGAGCATTATTAATAAATGTCTGTAGTACACATCCTAAGCTAACAAATTTCGGCACTGGATATCCCTCTACTCCATCGGTAGAATAAATAGCAACACATTGTTAAAAGCTAAAATAAAACACGATGGTGATGCAAGTAATTGAAGCTAAAACGTGCCTAATGGCAAATGGGCAGAGCTAATAGGTTGACTGCCTCGTAGAGTATTGCCCCATCTCTTAACATGTCCAGGGAATTTTTTTTAGTTTAGGCTATACTGTTCTTGTCGAGTGAGAGTAAGTTATTCCTGAATTTGGCCTTCAAAATTTTCACTGAAATTTTGTGATCCAAGGTTGAAGTAGCGGTCTTGTGCTAGCCTCACCGAGCCCATTACGAGTTCATACCGATCTTGCATAAGTTTATTACAAGCCAATTACCATCCCAGTGCCAGCCTAATAGACATTTCAAGTATAAAAAACTATAGAAATATGCTTTTTGATTTCTTCTTCACTTTGGCTTTTGGGCTCTCGAGCACCGATCCCACACCTTTTATTTTCACCTTTAAGATTTGAGCTTTATTATACAAATAAGTTATTAATGGCTCCGGCAACTTGACAGGTGTGCAAGAATGTGTCCAGGATTCGAATGTGCATGGCTACAGGGAAAACAGTTATCCTTCTTGATGTTGACGACCTTCATGAAGGTCTTTATGATCTGTTGAACCAATCATTTAAAACTATGGATGGTAAAAGATTTGTGGATCTTGGCATTGGCACCAATCGAGTGCGATCACATGTACACCCGAACTTCAAGTAAGTGATGTTTCCTGTCAACTGTTATTATACTTGAAACTGCAACATACACAGACAAAAGTCACCACCAAACATAATGCAAAAATTAGAATTTTGGGCAAGACCTTGGTTTTGTTCAACAATTTGTCCAAACTAAAGTAAAAGTCTAAAATGGCCAATCAAAAGTATCATTCACTACTTCAAAGCGATTTTGTCCTGAAGCATGTAGAAACTTTAGTCGTTCTAGTTTGATGTACCTACAGTTATAGAACATGCCGGTCAGCTCATTCAAGCTATCAGTATTAACTTACGTGCTCAACTTTGCAGGTTGTTCTTAATAGCAGGAAGGGAAGATGTTTATTCGACAGCAAAGTTTCCAATTCCACTCATCAACAGATTTGAGAAGCACTACATGTCTGCCGACACTTTCATTGATGATACATTCTCAGAAAGTGTAAAGGTTTTGGTGGATAAATGGCTGAAGTACCTGATTGACATTGCATTTAAAGATGCTGAAAGGTGAAATCAGTACTGGCTATTGATAAGTTTATGTTTTGTATGTATTACACCAAAAGTTAGCTCTTCGCATGAGGAAATCTATACTTATACATGTACCTGACAAAACACTCAGATATTTCAATTCGTTTGCTAATTTTTATTCAAGTGCTTTGTTCAAATTCCCAAATTTGGATAATCTATTCATTCGGCAAAATTCTTCACGAGTTATTATTTAACTCCGTGCGCTTATTAGAAACCGAGTTATTTTTGCCAGGAAGTGCTATGTTTAGCAAACTTTCAGGTACTTTACCTGTTCATTCAAGCAAATAGACTCAGATAACTGGTAGTTGTCACTGCAGACATTCAATTTACTATTTAGCAAAAGTAAAATGAGCCTATGAGTCACTTACCAATTATTGCAAGGAAGGTGTGTGCAAAAAGATTTTGCCCGATCAAATTTTGATAATTTTTCGGTAATCTTTAAATTTATTTAAAAACCACTACACTGAAAAGTTCTACAAAGTTTTTTTTTATTTTACAATAATTGCCATAACATCCGTATAAACATAAAAACACAGTTTGGAATTGCAACATTTAGGTAGAAGCGTTCGTGTACATTGAATAACACGTGATTCATAAGTAATACATTCATGACAAAACTGTCAATAAATGTGAAGAGGTAGCCATTGGGTGAACCTACCAGGGGGTGTCAACCATAAGATGGGAGGAGGCAGCCATGGGAGGAGGCGATCATGGAAGTAGGTGACCACAGGAAACAGGGCTTGGGGGGAGGGGGCAACAATATGTCTGACTATATCCATCCAATGTTGTTTACAACAGGTGAGCTAGGTAATTTATATCTATATGTGTAAACATTATAGTGCAGAGCATTTTTAGTGCTCACCGATAGGGTAGATGAATATTAATCGAGTGAGCAGCCACCAGTTACAGATATGTGTGATTGGCATAAGGAACTGCAATTTTTTAATTTTTTATCCATGTCACTGATTGCAATTGCTTATCATTGTTGTTATTAGTATTGCTGTTAAAATCTTTTACATTTGCATCGTCGTTGAGAATTATAATCAGTTAACCTTTGTTGTAAACTGCATTATAATTATTTAATAAGCATTACTGTATTGGGATGCCTGACTATCATAATCTCAGCATAAATAGCAGCGGACCGACTAATCAGACATTTGAGTTTGGTTTGCAGGTACTGTGTAGTTAAATTATATCATCAATTCATGCCCTGTTAAAAAACAGTTTAGAGTAAAATTATGGCAAATTTGCAAGAGATAGAGACAGAGAGAGCACATCAAAATATAAAAAATTATTGGCAAACTGAAATGACATCAAAATATGTAAATGCTGTTTAATCATTTAATAAACTCACAAAATTGATGCCAAGATAGGATTGACTATCCAAATTTAAGTTAAATGAGTCCGTAATACATAATGTGCCTGCACAAAAGTAATTTTAGTACAAACATAGTTGAAGCACTACATATTGTAAAGGATTCCGGTCTGGTTTCCACGGATATTCACTATTCTCAAGTATTGTGCCTCTCTCCAGAGGGGACACTGTGCTGCTCGACAGTGACAACTGCAGGAAGTAATTAACATAAAATCATATAACAGTAAAGGCTCAGGAAGCAATTAGAGCAATACGATCACATATATAAATAACTAACCAATCATGCAATGTTCAAGGATTAAAATAAATAAGCGCCAAGTGGCTAGAGGCAGAGTCCTATATCCTATTATCCAATCAGAGTGGCCTACAGGGTCCCAAGACTCTGGCTAGCTTGTGGTCTTGACTACTTCGGATTCAGGGAAGGGCATCTTCTGTTCTTGACTTAGAACAGGATCTTGACAGGTTTTAGAAATCCTCTGCTATGGCTGCCAACTTTGTCCGACCCTGAGTTACCATACTGGGGTCGGCAGGGGTCAATACCGGCCCTTCAGGGGTCACTATTAGCCCTGCACGCTGTGCTACCGGCACAGTAAGGCTTTATTACCGGCACAGCATCTGGCGCATTCGGTGTGGAGATAGTGTAGCAAACTCCCAGTTTACTATTATTACGCACCAAAATCTACCACAATATATGCATTTAGAGAAGCAATAATATTGACATATGGAGTAGAGATATATTATTGATAATTTCTAATAAAAAAGTGCAATGGATTATTAATCATTCAAACTCAACCATAGCTGCAATAATGTAATGGATTCCGGTCTGGTTCCACGGACATCCGCTAAGCTCGAGTATTATACCTCTCTCCAGAGGGGACACTATACTGCTTGACAGTGACAACTATGCAATCAGGCAACCGAATTACCCGGTATAGCTAGAGCCCATGGCTCACACAAGCAACACAGAGTGGTGTTTGAATAGTGGCTGTATTCTCCTAAAACAAAGTCCTAAAGGGTAATATTCATCTAGGGTATTTGTGGCAAGACATGAGAATGAATGCAATGATTGTGGCAAAAGCCTCTCCTTTTATGTGAGGACTCACAGGAAAAAATTAGCATAATTCATATAAGATCAATAGTACAGGAAGTGATTCAGCCAATTCAAACAGGTATATAAATAGTTAGCCAATTAGGGGGTAAATAGATTAAATAATAAAGGCGCCAAGTGGCTAGAGGCCGGAGTCTTATCTCCATGGTCCAATTATAGGTCCTACAGGGCTCCCAGGCTATAGCTAGCGTGCGGTTCACTCGTCCGGTAATCTGAGGAAGGGTATTTCTTGGCTTTGACTAAGTTCTTAGGTAGGTTTAACGTTCCTCTGCTATGTCGACCATCTTTTGCCGGCCCAGTATAGCTATCCCGGGTCAGTAAGAGGTCGCTACGGGCCCTGTAGGGGTTACTACTGGCCCTGCACACCATGCCACTGGCACAGTATAAATTCTCACCTAATCAGCAATTAACCCAACGCTGTAGGTTGAAGTCTAGCGCATTGTTTGCAACAGGTGGATAGTTAACGACCTGTTTACTATCAAATTCCACCAACATCTACCACACACCTCTCTCTTTTAAAGCCATAACCTGGCTTTAATTATAGAATATCAAGAGCAAATATGTGGGTGGATAACTTCGTATCCAGGTTAGATATATTTGTTACATATGTTCAGATAGATATAAACATGGTAATTAGGAGTATGCATATAGATTATATATAGTCTGGCGTCTCATCAGAAGAGAGCGCCTCTCAGGCTGGTAACTTCTTGGCACAACTGTTCCACTCCCGTGGTGATAATTCGGGCATCAGACTTGGCTACTGTTGTCTGCTTGTCAGACAGAGTTTGATTGATTAACAGTATTTGCAGCTCTCCTAGCTGCTATTCGAGGGCAGTAACATGCTCTTCTATTTGAGTGGCCAAGCGGTCACTGTGGTACAGAAAGCTCAGCGAGGACCTAGGCACTGTTCCTACTCCTGACTTGGTACGGGCAACTTCTGGCTCTGATGCTGGTACAAAGGTTGCGCTGCGCAGGCTAGCGGCCCATTTTGGTATCTTGTACCCTGATAGAGGTGGTCCCTGCTTGCTTCTGTGGGTTATCTTTCTCTTCAGTGCCTCACTGTGCACTGGGGACCCCAGTCGCTTTTTGACTGGTACCCTTGGAGTCGGCTCTCCCTGATGTGTTGGCTGACATCATTTAAGCATGGGAGGATTTTCCCATCCAATAAACTGACAGAATCGGTGCGAGTAGACCGCGTCGTGGCTCTTACTCGCGTAATGACAGTGGCAGTAGTGCCTCAAGTAGTGCTGTTGATTGTGCACTCTTAGCTGCCGGACATTTCTTGATTGGTAGTTGCACTTAGTGCAAGTATACTCCCTAGCGATTTCTAACAGGTGTTCTACCCATTCTTCTGTTTCCGTCGTAATCCACCGTTGCATTTTCCACCTTGTACGATTCCGTCGGCCATCCTCCTTCCATGAGGTAGTAGGCTCGTCATCTACTGTAGGTGATGCGGGAGCCGGTGCCTTCTTTTCTTTCTCCTCCTCTACTCGAGGGCTGGGTTTAGTTTAGGCGTTTAGTTTAGGCGTCACGCCCACTTTGGAGCTTGAATCTTAAACAAAAGGTGCATTATCATTTTTATGCAACGTGTTAATTGGCTGCCTGTATTGTAGCGGGGCTTGCTGTACCATAGCGTTACGTATGGGTGATAGCATTGGCCCTGGAAGCTCTAAGACCGATAGAACATTCCATACTTCAGCGTCAGGAGGGCACCGATTTCTTTTTAAGGGAAAGCCAACGCCTTTGCTCCTCTTCCCACTGTACCGTGGGGGTGTAAGCTACATCCCGAGCCGGGGTGTGGTGCACTGTGTTGTGTGGCACTAACGTTAATGGTGAAGAGTCGTTGAACATTCACCCTTAGTTGCCACCACAGGCTTTTGCTGCCGGTAAGGCCCACAAGGATAACTAATGCCTTGTACTTCCTCATTCTTCATTGACCAAGTTAGTTTCTGGATGACCCCAGGCTGGTATAGGGTTACCCCGGAAGGTATAGAGGTGCTCCATGCTGAATCGAGTCATCTCGGGCCGGCAAGCAGACAGCATTAAGTGGCAAGCACTCAATATCCTGCTCTTTTTTGTCTACTGCCCTGATAAGGGAGTCAGCAGTTCCAATTTGTGGAAAAGCACTCGACCTACTGTCACCAGTGCGTGGTGAGTCTACAGAGACAATTATAGCATAGCTAGGTGGGCTGCCATTCCGTAGTGCCAACTGATATTGTGGTGTGCATTTCTCAAACAACCGTTTTGAAAATTTTACATTTAAGCGCTCACCTTCTTTCTCTTTCTCAGCCAGCTTCTCTTGCTTCATTACTGCAGACTCTTTGTACAGCTCCGCTGTCGGCGTTGCCTGCAACTCTGTCTCAAGTTTCGTAGGCAGGTAGCTCTCCAGATTTAACAGCAGATCTTCAGCATCTTCTAGTTCCAGGTAGTGATTAGACATTCTGTTTGTAGGTGTTACTCTTTCTATGTCTTTGGTGGGTATGAATGGTTTCTTCAACTTGCAAGTTTGTCCACAACCCTGACTCGCTCTGTCTGGCTCCACAGGGAGCGTTTGGGTACTGGGGGCTTTCGACCATTTTTACAACCTTCTTTGTTGACTAGATACAGTTACTCTGTTAACTGTGGGTTATCGGGGGGTTCCTGGGGGTTCTTTAGAACCTAAGCATGACGCGGCTTGCACGCCCTTGTAGGTTTTCTGAATGCTTTTCCTGCTTTTCTTGCCTTTCCACTAGACCGGTGGTGGGAATTCCCATCTGGACACAGTTGAGTGCTCTCATGGCATGCCTCCGTACTGTGCTTGTTTGTTATATCTCTGCATCTTTTTGCAGGAGGTTGATAGTTGAAGGGCAGCTGCCTCTCCCCATTGCAGAGGCATAGCCAGCAGGGGGAAAAAACTGTTTTTCTCCTAGCGTCAACAGTTTTGGTCCGATTCAACTCTAATCTTCTGCTACAGGCCTGTAGTGGGGGCTCTTCACAGCCTGGTAGGTTTACCATGCAGACGTCCATATTGTGGGTGTGTGTATGGGGAACTCCTTCCTGTGCCTCTTCTTCTGGGGTGTAAGGGGGTTCTCTGCCAGTTCTGCTTGTGTCAGCCTGACATGGTAACTAAGTGGCCGCCCGTGCTTATCCGTGCACGGTAGTTCATGTCCGTCTATATTGACTTTAGAGTCTGGAAATCTCAGGGCGCACTCGTGTATTGTAAGGAACGGCATACCAATAATGGCTTCTTCATTGATATCACTTATCACGTAGTTGACTCTTGTCCTAAGCCCACCAAGTTGCAACTTAAAATGCAGTGTGCCATAGAAGGGGATCCTAGATCCGTCAGCCATAAGACTGTGTGATTCACTACGCTGCAGCGTGTTCTTCACGGACTGTGGCACTTGCTGATTCATGTGTCTGGACAGCAAATTGGTTGTGTAGCCTGCATCAATCAACAAGGCTGCTGGCCTACTGGCTAATTTTTCAGCCAGGAAGTAGCTAGCCTGGTATGGTCGTTCCAACGGTATTGCTGCTGTCTGTGTTCTCTGTATTCTAGTAGGTTGCCCTCTCATCTCTAGAGTTGCAGGACTAGAAGGGGGTCCTGGGGTTGTCTGGCTTGCCCAACTGCAGTCAGCTGCCGGTGGCACTAAGGCAGTCGCCGGCTGTTTCGCGCCTGTCTTGGGGTATCTAAGAACAAAACTGTGCGTTGGGTTCAAGGGTAGGTACCTATCACGTGACCTGGCTATCTACAGCCCCAGCAGCGTGGTGTAGGTGCTGTTTCCAGCGGTCGGGGAGGAGCAGTCTGTCTAGTCGCTGTTAGCGACCGTATCTCTCCAGCCAAAATCGTTAAGCTGTCCATAACTGCTGCTATAGGGTCTGGGGTAGCAGGTGTAGGAATGTGATGTATCTGCTGTACTGGAGTAGTGGTGGAGATATGTTGACAGACTCCTGGCGACAGTCATCGTCCGTTCCTTTTCTTCTTCATCCGTTTCATCTTCCACCATTAGCACATGAGTCTGGCGCTCTTCAAACGGTTTCTTTAGTTGCAGATGCTCATTACCAGCCCTGACTGCATCAGCTGTCAGTAGGCTGCATGGCCAACAAGTGTTTCTGCAGGTAGGCATTTCCAACTGCAGTACTGAATATACCCAGCATCATCCTCTGTATGGGTCGGTAAGCGTGCTCCTAGAGCGGCGTCTTGTGTTGTAGGCAAAGTCTGGTGAACTGGGACATAGCTTCCCTTGGTGTTAGCCCAAAATGTGATTGTAGGGCAGTAAAGATACCCTGCAGTTGTGGAGGCTTTCCACAGTGTAATGCTATACCCCGCAGCACATCTCCCAAGTGTAACATGGCCGGGTTCTCCGGCCAATCATTTGTCTCTGCAACTTCCATAAACCTGTTAATACAATATTCAATGTCTCCTTTACAGTCGAACTTCGGAGCTTTGAAAGTAGCTGGTGCATTGCTTTGGTTGGGCCTCATGATGGCTTGCAATGCTTCTGTTAGTCTGTCTATTGCTGTAGCTTCTGGGTAGCCAGCGGGTGCTCTACCTGCCCTGCGTGCTCTCTGGTTGGCCATCTTTTACAGATAGGAGAGTAACTCAACTCTTATCTGAGTAATGGTCAGTGCAACTGGATTCCGGGCCGGGATCGTTGTTTCCAGTGGCTCTAGCAGATCTAGAGGTAGGTGTAGGAGATACTGTGGCAGTATCTGGCACTCTGTTGTTTGTAACAACCGTTACAAAACTTTCGTGTACTGCTGCATTGCGGAGCAAGCTCTACGAGCCTACAGACAGTAGTGTAGGGACACTGTAAGTCGATACAGTGCCGTGGTCAGTGTTACCAGCGGAGTAGCACTCTAAGCTGAAGTAACTTCAGTAGCTGAACCTGTATAGTTGATACACGACTCTCTCTCTCCCCCTCCCCCTCTCCCGATATCTCTATGTTCAGGGCGGAGCGAACTCTACGAGCATGTAGGGAATACGGTAAGCGCCTTTACTGGACTGCTGCAAACAGAGCAAGCTCTACACTTTGTACAGACAGTCTTTGGTTTGCTATACTGTGCCGGGATAGTTGATGCAGGGCGGAGGGCCTCAACGAGCCTGCAGAGAAATCCGGTAGTATGCTGTTAGAGTCAGCTTGGATCTACACTCCGTAGATCAATCTCTTTCTTCTAATAGCTGTCCAGCAGTGCATTCACAGGGCCAGAGGGTAGTTTGAAAGAGCACAGCGTGAGAAGGTACCGTTTATCCAACCGCTTCCACCAATGTAATGGACTCTGGTCTGGTTCCACAGGTATCCACTAAACTCGAGTATTAGACCTCTCTCCAGAGGGGACACTGTACTGCTCGACGGTGACAGCTACATATGCAATCAGGCAACCGAATAACCTGGTATAGCTAGAGCCCATGGCTCACACAAACAACACAGAGTGGTGCTTGAATAGTGGCTGTATTCTCATAAGACAAAGTTCTAAAGGGTAATTATTCCTCTAGGGTATTTTTGGCAAGACATTAAAATTAATGCAATGATTGTGGCGAAAGTTTCTCCCTTATAGGAGGACTCACAGGAGATAATTAGCATAATTCATATAAGATCAATAGCACAGGAAATGATTCAGCCATTGCAAACAGGTCTATAGTTAGTTAGCTAATTAGGTAAAGTAAATAGATTAAAACTTTTTGAATTTCAATCGCTTTCACCAATTACTGAGGTCATCGGTCACCCGCTTTTTTCAAAAAAGTTCAATTTTAAAAATTTTATTAAAATTCATTTGTACATGATATGGTAAAAGATTTATGCTCATATGAATCAGCATTCTCTTTTCTCTGAGGAAAATTAATAACATATTGATTCCACCAGTCTAAATTATTTTTATTATTTTTTTAGTTCCGAGGCCATTTTTTAGTAATGACCACAACAGATCAACCAGTAACAACAAAAAAATAACACACTAAACGTAAAACTGATAGCACAGCCGAAAATAAGACAAAATTTTGATAAGACTAGCAAAATTTGGAGCAAAAATATGCAAAAAAAGTGAAAGAACACTGCAACAACAATCTAGCACTGGCTGCACAGATTACCGAAAATCTCGGAAATTTTTCTTCTGTAAATAAATAATATTTTTTATTACAAGCAAAAATAAAGCCTTCATTGGTGCACAAATGAACTAAAAACATTTAGAGCTACATTTTGATATAAAGAACAACATCAATCAACAACTTTACAAAAATAATAAAAAAAAATTAAAATTAATTATTTATTATCAATGCCGTATCTAAATAATTAATTACTAGCTTACTAACCTTCAATTCCATTATCAGAAAGCTCAAACAAGCTAAGATAATAATAAACTAATCAAATCAGAAGGAAAGAACAATGTACTTGCTCCTTTCCAGAAAAAAAACTGCCACTCATTATGAAAAAAATTCCTAGATTGAATACAGGAAGTGATAGGGTCAAGGATATTTAGAACTGTTTCGGTTTAGAAGATTGTAGAGTCTTCAAACAAAAACCAGAATATTGGCAAGACTCTGCTCTACACGATGGTATAAGAATTATTTCTGTCAATCCACACAAACTTCTGCAATGAGTTCCGCAAACCGAACAAAATAACGTCCGAGCACTGCTCGATCAAGGACTTTTGGTCACATAACTCCAAACACGAGCAATGCTCGATCGAGGACTTTTATGAGTTAAATAATAAAGGCGTCAAGTGGCTAGAGGGTGGAGTCTTATCTCCATGTTACTATCATAGGTCCTACAGGGCTCCCAGGCTATAGCTATTGTGCGGTCCACTCGTCCGGTAATCCGAGGAAGGGTATTTCCGGTTCTTGGCCTTGACTAAGTTCTTAGGAATGTTTAAGGTTCCTCTGGTATGTCGGCCATCTTGCGCCGGCCCAATATAGCTATCCCAGGTTGGAAAGAGGTCACTACCGGCCCTGCAGGGTTCACTACCAGCTCTTCACACCATGCCACAGGCACAGCATAACTTCTCACCTAATCAGCAGTTAACTGAATGCTGCAGGATGAAGTCTAGCTCAATGTTTGCAACGGGTGGATAGTAAACGAGCTGTTTACTATCAAATTCCGCCAACATCTACCACAATAAAATGATGCAAACACTTGTGGCTAGGACAAAATAGATCATGAGAAATGCACAGAACAGAAAATAATTTGACATATATGTCAAATTGAGCAAGAGTTGAATAGACCATGATAATGTAGTGGTGGTACATGGTCTGTTTGCACAAGAGACTTGTTGATGTGAAAACTTGCTGATACAATTTTACACTGGCATGCACTATACTGTGTTGGTGAAAAATCGATTGTTCATTGCAAAAAGCTCGAGTAATAGTCTGAAAGCTGAGGAATAATAACATTGGTGTGTGTGTGTGTGTGAGTAATGGTCAATTAATGAAATGATGTAGCCACGATTTGTGCATACTAATACAATTATCTTCATCAGTGTATGTCATTAAAAATTTTCTCTACGTGCATCGTGATTTTGATGCACTTTTTCATACATAAGTGTGACTAATCCTAATTAAATTACGAAAGTTGATCTTACTTGCTATGCTACACTATGGAATGATATTTTGACTTCCAAAAATCCTCAAAAGTTGAAAAAGACAAATATTTTTATAGTTCTTTCCATAAAGTATTAATGTGGATATCATTTGCAATTATTATGTGAACTAGAAGTTACTATAAGTACTGCTCAAGTTGATATTAAACCGTAGGAAGAGTCATGAATGTTCTACTTTCATTATCATTTTCATTGTTCATATTACGAACATTGGCAAAGGTATATGTCATCACGGTAACTGATCGCTCTGCTAAAAATAGATGCAAGTCCGGTCCCAATAGACAACGTGTTCTTTCGAAAAAATTCTTTTACTCAACCGCTCTGCGCGAATGCTTTGTTAATGTGTGGGAGATTTGTGTGCTGCCAGTGACCCCAAACCCTTCCCCCCTCAGTCCCCATGACCTTGTACCCTTTGGTACCCTTAAAGAGTGTACCAGAACCCCCTCCCTTGATTACAAGTGCCCTGAAATCGGCGTAGTGTTATTACCAACTACACAGGCCTGGTATCCACCCTGTATACTAGGTATGTAGGTATATGATAGCTATACCGGCTCTACCCCGGATTTGCCCGGGAAAAATGGCTGCCACACTGGACACAATAGAGAAAAATGTCCCCCAGGGAAAGCCTGAGCTGCTGACAGATATAAGAGCCTTCCGAAATAGAGTAGAGAGACATAGCAGTGGAGTGGAACGAGGGCTAGCAAGGAGGAGAGAAGAACTCACCAGAGTATGTGCCATGTGCACACACCTGTGATTGACTGATATGTTTACCTAATTGTGTTGATTATATTGATTGGTTAATATATTGTATGATTGGATATGATTCGCTCACCCTAATAAGGGAGTGAGCCCTCCTGATCACTTCCTATAAAACGAGTTGTTGTGGACCAAGAAGGCAGAAGTCTTGTGGATTGTGTTAGATTTATATTATATAGCTAAATAGAATTTGTCAAATATATTATTATTACTAGAAACTCTGTTATTCATCTGGGGCGTGGTCCTTACACAGTTGGTCTAAAGTTAAAGCAAGTGGATGTCGTTGTGTCGGTAGTGTAAGGAGGAAAAAACACTACAAATGTACTGTGTGATTCTATCAGATATTAATGACCACGCCTTCGAGCTAGTCCAAATAATTGCTTGCTTTTAACTACCTCCAGTGATATGCCCTATCATCTCAGGGTTTTTTTCAGAAAAACCTTTCTAGAAAATAGTTAAACATAGAAACAGTATTAGTCTTTATATCATTGGTATGGGTACTTGCAAACAGTAATAGAAGTTTAATGAACAGACAAATAAGTTAAAAAGCACGACTTTCTTGCATGAGAATATTTTACCACATTAATACACCTGCAGTCTGGTAAGAAGTTTCTTACATGGCAAATGAGCAGAAAAAATGAGTACTTAGAAATTTTAATAGTTTACAGAAAAATATTTTATGGGTTTTTCTTGATTCTAAATTAAATACACTTTACTAAATCTCAATTTTCCACAGTATTCTTTGCTTTGGCCCAGAAACTTTGATGCTCATGTAACTCAGGTAATTCTCGACTTTGATAGCTACACCCAGAAACAGTCAAACTCGTGTTTATGTGTACAAGGAAAACTCCAGAGTTTAGCTCTGACCTTGATTCTGTAGCTGAAAATAAGCCATATGGTTCCCATTAATTATAGAAGAGCCACATATGGTATAGGTTCACTGCTATAAAAAAATATGTGTTGACCTTTAACTAAGCACGCCAGAGAAATACTCCTGAGAGAAGTGTCCACCTTTATACTAATCGCAAATAAAAGCTCTTAGCTATGAAACGAGTCCAGACTCACGGCCTTTTCTTTCATTATTAAATAGTACACAGCCAGACAAAATAGATAATTTGATAAAGTAATACAAAAGTATGTTTGCCGTACAATCATGGGTGTCTAATCAATGGTAAAAGTATATAGAGTCAACGCTAACAGTATCTCAGCTCAGGCACTAGCTGTTTGCAAACTCTACTCAGGGTCCAACTATATCTGGCAGTAACAATGCCTGGGTTCTTTATAGAACTATGTCAAACTATGAAATATCATAGAATAATTAGCTAATAACAAGCAGGCGCACTGTTAACCAATAAAAAAGTACACTACAGTATATCATCTTGTGGTAAACTACATGGCTTCACTTGTAAGCAACAGGCTCCTTGTAAGCGACTGGCTACAGACATCTTCCTTTTTTTACGACAGCTTAGTGTGTCAGGCTGCCATTAGCCGATGTGTACACTTCTTACTACACTGCTTACCAACTGGCCGTCCAGCTAGCTACTGCATAATCATTCAGCGTAACGCAGCAGCTGTAACACAGCCAATGTACCTCAGTAGGGAAGGGCACTGGTCAAAAGAGCACAGATTAGAGTGCTCTGTAGGGCACCACTCCTATTACTTTGGGGAACACAATTCATGCAAATCCATCGCAGTACAAACCTGAAACACTGCAGAATCCTCTTTGAAACTGTCATGTCCTTGATGAAGGTGAGAAGGCTGTAGTGATGTTGACATCAGACTGTATTCTTCTTGTTGCAAAATCCTCTTTGGAGGCTATAGAATATGGACAAGTATTTATACAAAATTTAGCTATAAACTTATACAAACTGTTGATGCATAATCAAATAGCCAATAGCCGAAAAATTAAAACTAATTGGTAATTGACTTTGTTTACGTTAAAAAAAATTATGGAAAAAGTGATTTTCATTACAAAAAAATAAATGTACCAGTTATGGCTAAGAATGAACTAATATGTTATTTAGGAATAGAAAATGAGCAAACCAAGTGCATTAAGACTAATTTTATTGCTTGCAGCCTAAAACACAAGTTTTTGAGCATCTTCTTAAAAAGCTTTTAAGATTACATTATATTGTGCAAGTATTTTGAATGGAAAGTTGTACCAGAACTCTTTACAAATTAAAACTTTTATTCAGCATCAATAGATTTTTTCAAATAAAAAATAATTTTGCAACAAAAACACCTGAGTTTAAAGAGAAAATAGAAAAATAGTTTAGAATAATCACAAGGAAGTATTTTTCCATTGACATGCTCATGGTTATTTTGTTGAAATGTCACTAAATTCCAGTCTGTTTACAGCTCTAATCGAGGGGAAATAGGACATGCAGCAGGCCATTTTGAAATAAAACCAACAATTTCCAGCACACAGATACAACATTTGTACTCTACTAAGTAATTAATGTATGATTTCAGCCAATACTTCAAGGAGAATGACATGGCCTACAGTGCATCGTTTGTGGGCTATAACTCTGAAATGACTTCGCTAATTGTGCAGAAAGTTGCATCAGTCAGTAAGGGAACTCCCGATGAACTTAGTGAGCAGGTAAATATACAGCAACAAAAATACATGGAGCTCTTAAAATTAGCAATGTGCGGGTTAAAGTAATGAATGCTTGGTTAAGCTGACAATTTCGACTAGTTTCTACATGGCATAAAAATGGTTGGTAACCTAAAGGTTTACTATGGTATTTCACACATGATTCCATTCACAAAGGTTTTTGGTAATCTTGTCAATTAATGTATGCAAATGCAAAAGTATTTGGGTTTATCATTTGTCATTTTGGTTTATTATTTGGGTTATTTATTTTCTCAAATGGGACAGTTTGTTTTAAACTAAATACAAAGCGTAACCCTATATAAGAAACAAAAATTGAGTTAATCCATAAGAATACATCATAATATGTCAAACGTGCTATCAAAAAACATAAATGGCCCAAATCTTGGTCCAGCAGGTAACTTTGTTTTTTCTCAATTGCAAAATTTTGTTTTGCTGGCAAACTTCAAATTTGTACTACCTGGATTTTCTCCAAACTCTGAAAGATCAGGCTTGAAAATTTGTTTAATGAATACATGTCAGCTGTTGGTTTGTTGAAATCACAAGTTGAAATTTTCATCTCTGATGTGACAAATTGGATGGACAACCAATGTGGTATTGCGGAGAGCATCTTTTAGTAAAACAATATTCTATTGCAGGTGACATTCATATGTTCATTTGGTGTTAACAAGTCTTCTAACAGTATGTTTAAAAACAAGAGATGTACCACTATTAAAAATATTTGAATTTACGTTTCGTCAATCATATTGGGCAATTATATCACTTTCGATATTCTTTGTATGTAGTTGATTGTTCATTTTTCAGATGTTGAAAGAATCGCAAAAAATGTTGCTGCAATGTGCTACTCCTGAAAGCATTCTACGCCTTGACTATAAGTCTTGTAACCCTAACGCCAACGACGTACTGAAGATTTATGCTGAAGAACAGCACCATGATGACTTGCTGTCTTACCTTGATAATGAGCTTAACAAAAACTCTGGTGCTTCACTTCTGATACAGGTAACTTTATTAAAAGTTCACAGACTACTATTGTAGCGGGTTTTTATGTCAGACTACCTTCCGCTAGGGGGCTTGTGCTGGTAGACGCGCATTCTATGCAGCCACAACAATGCAGTCAGTCACTTCAGGCCTGACAATCAACAGTCTACCTTAACTCAGAGGTGACCCCGTGCCTGATCGGCACAAAAAAGGTGTTGTAAAGTAGGCAATCAACTTTTACAACTGTATCGAGCCCTGACTCAGACATACACAACTTTCAAGTAGTGTATAAATATAACCTTTATTCTTATCAGCACACAAGGTGGCAAAACAAGACAAGAGAACACACTCATGGTATATCAGGTAATGCAATGCAATGCTGAGAGGTAATACAAAGAGTATCACAAAGTCTCTGCCTTTTATAGGCAGAGTTACAGGAAATATCAGTGGAAAGTTTCCAGCATGCACAGGAAGCACGGCAGGAAGTAATATGATGTATATAACAAGCAATAGTGCCCAACAAGATAATGATAACTGAGTTAAAGAGCACTGGCACCCAGAAGTAAGGGGCGGAGTCCATGGTTAGCTTGGCCAGTGATTGGTTAATATAATCCCTGAGAGTTCTTTGGTCTTTATTGGCCTTTGGTCCACGTTTCTCTACATTTAAGGGTAGTTAGCTTCGGGAGGTGGTATCTGGAGGCACTCGAGCTAAGTTTTGTTTCTCAGGTTAGGGCAGCCATCTTGTGTACCAACCCGGAGTTGCTACCCAGGGTCGGGATAGTAACACCCAGTGCTGGTATGATTTATTTTTATTAATGTTCACTTGACAGAGCGTTAAATCACTACAATAGATTCCGGTCTTTGTCTATTGCATTCTCTGGAGGCATGCCTGTAGTAGCCACCATCTGGGGGACCTCTGAGCACTAGTGGTCACTGTTAATAGTCAGTGAAATCCGCTACATTATAAAGTTTTCTTGAGCCAAACTTTCTTGGCAATCAACAAAAAATTTCAAAGTGAACACTGAAGAAGGTGATTCAGCCGTTATTAGCATTTTCTGCATTCATTAAAAAAAGTTTTTATTGAGTGAATTGAGCCGACACAGAACAGTTAGTCATTTGGCACATGTACTCGCGCAAATACAAAAACGTGAAAATTTTCATTCAATGATATTTGACCAGATGGAAGACGATAAAAAGTAAATCAGCGATTTATTGTAAAAAGTTTGATGGGCCGGGTTTTAATGCACAAGAAAATTGATCTTTCTGTAAGTTGTGTTTTTTTAAATGAGGCTCAAATTTACATCCTAGTTTTGTAAAACAACATCAAAAAATATTAAATACTAATTGAAGTTTTTTTTCATAACGACTTTGGGCAATTGTGGTAATAACTTTCACAAAGAGTCTCACCAAAAGACCAAAACATCATAACTGATATCTTTATGCCAGGCTGGACAATCAAATTGTTGAAAATCTTCACCCTTTAGACTTAACTATCATGTCGTTGTTGCTGAATAATTGATACCAGATGTACCCAATAAAATACATCTATAATTATGCACAAAAATAAAAATTCCTTGTGGGGAGCAATCTTTCTGCACCAGAACTATAGTACTTACGCTGAATAAGAGTGCTTTCGCGCAAATGGTTTTATCAACTTCTGTCATTTCGTCATAAAAATAATTTATGATGTGTATTTCTGTACAGATTTAAACTTGAAAGATTACAATGTGTCATGTACACTTGTTATTATGCATCATGTTTTAGCTTATCGTTAATTTGTATTGTTAACCAAACATCTTGCGGTAGCATTTTTAAGTAGGCATGCGCAATGCCTTCAGTTCGTTTTGCATTCACTTTACATCTGTGTGGTTGCATATCATTCACACTTTTCTTGTACGTAGTAAGCAGTATAGGTGTAATCATACGTTTGAATAGTCAATCACTCATAAATGTTGTGGACAGTAAATGCATAAAAAGTTTTTTGGCCTTAAATGATTTTGTAAATTGACAACATTGCTACTGCTAGTCGGCGGGCTGGCCATTCATGCCTAAATAGAAGCAGCTTAATCAACCATCTGAGACCGCCTGACCTGCCATTGCTCAGATACAGTAGGACCATCGTTTCTACACAGGGTGTGCCGGTGTAAGTCTACAAAAAATTTCCTGCGCGTTGATGCAGAATTGGTTCTGGATGACCCAAAGATGCAGCTGACCCAGTTAGAAGTAGATGGTACCATAAATCTTCAAAAGAAGCAGATAGTTTCACGAATCTTCAAAAAAAGCAGACAATACCATAGAGCTGCAACGGAGGCAAATTGTACGGTAGATCGACAACAAAAATAGACAATGCTTTGACAACAAAATCTCTGTGACCTCTGTCGACCTCCGCTACCACCCTGTGGCCACCTTTCCACCTAACCATATCACACACGAAAAATAATGAACAGGTGCCCTCTATTTGATCTCTTCTGGACTAAATTCACAAACACCATGGCAAGAGTGACAACAGCGACATCAAGGGACAGGTTCAGGCCCCCACAATTTGATGAGACATGTGATGGAGACTACTTCTTCCAGCAGTTCAACAAAGGAGCCGACGCCAAGTGATGAGAGCCAGCTGAATCTGACATCCATTTGAGTCAATCACTGAATGGGAAGGCCCAACAATACCGGGAGAAAAGAGTCGTATGACTTCATCAGTAACTAAAGGCCCGTTTTTGTATTACAATACAGGAGGTAAAGGAAGACTTCAGTATTGTACTAAGCTTCTACAGGTGATGTTGCAGGAACATGCATATGAATTGGCTAGGCTAGTGGAGTCAGGCTACAGTAAATTTTCTGCTGAGAAATGCAGAGATTGGAACCTGTAGAACTTTCAGAGTACACTAGTAAACTCAGCTCTGCAGCCACGCCTTCTGGTTGTCCAACCCCATACTACAAAAGAAGTCATCACAGCTGGAAATGAATACCTGCTAATACAAACTGACATCACAGCTGGCCTAAAAGTCAGGATTGTTGGCTTGGAAGATCACACCACTGACCGGAGGATGGAAGTAGCAGCATACCAGACAAAAAAACTCAGAAATTGTATGAAAACATGGCCATTACCCTCCGAGGGTCAGTGCAGCAAGTGAAGGAGCTAAAAACAATTCTATTTGCACTAGCAACCCAGCCAACACCTGCTCCTTTGACTGTGGGAGTGACCCACTGGCCCCTGCCACAGAGAAGGTTGTTCCAGTGTAGGAATGTAGACAACTGGTACATTTACTGAGATAATGTAGGAGTCCACACCAAAGGTTCCTGTCAGGAAGGGAGTACTGCCAACAGCAGGACATCCTGATAGATGCACAAGGGCCAGACCAGAGAGAACAAGAAGGTCTGCGCTGCCAATTCAGGGTGGGTAGCAGTGAGCCAGGCTGACAGTGCAGTGCATTTTCAGGTACCTCCACAAAAAGACAGAACCTCTGGTGCAACCTGCTGTAACAATCAAAAACATTTGATGGAAAGAAAGAACAGGTAATAGAGGAGCCAAAGAAGTAGAAAAAAAGTAGACAAACACGAAAAAGAGAGTTCAACAGTTTGGAGATAGAGAACCTACCAGCCAAAATAGGTACCTGCTTGCGAACGAATACTAGCCCCACAGAGTTTACACCAGCTTTTGCCACTTTTTCTAGCTTGTAAGCAGACCACACGAGCCCAGCTACTGTCTGCCAGGGAAAATTGAGGGAAAAGCAGTGATCAACCTAGTTAACCATGTGTGCAGCAAAAATAACTTTGGTTGCCTACTGGAGGCTACCGTTCTTTGTCACCTCGCAGCGAGAGAACATTGCAATCAAGTAGTCATAGAGAGCATCATTGGTAGCCTACAAGTAACCACCAGTGACTATCAGTCTCAACCAGCCAGAAACCAATAGGGGGTGCCTGTCCATTGTATTAACCCAGCCAGGAGTGCCACCCAACTATCAACTGGAGATGTTATTGACACATACACCAGATAAGATACAGTCAACAACAGCTCCATTTACAGATACCAGACCACTTGATGAGCATGTATAGGAGAATATGCAATATGCAATGCAATGCAAAGGAAAGGTCAGGATAGGTAGGACCAGTTTTTATCTCAGACCATGAGGAGTTTTAGAGCAACACCACACACCTCTATGAGAGAGATACGCAAAATAATGTAGCTGGGAGGAGAAGTGAGGCTACTAAACCAGCTTGCTAGAAATGTTACCCTTTACAAGACCAAAAACCTCTGAATGTTTCATGGACATGCCATGTCACCTGTAAAAAGCCCGTAATCACCTTAGAGAGCGACAGTGCAAGAAAAACCAGAAAGACTCCGAGGAGCGGCAACTGCACTTAGAAGGAGAACTGGTAGCCCTAAAAAATCAGCAGAAGACCAAATACAGAAGCTCCAAGCTACAGCCAAGACTTTCAGAGCCCTGCTTTATTTCCAAAATTTATCCAATTAACACATAGGATATCTCCGTGGATGGACAAACAGCAGTCCAGAATGAACAACAGCTGAAGGCTTACAGACCATAGAGTGGGAGCACTGGTATGGTGCGACACAGCAGAGAACATTGGACTTGGGGCTGATGTGAAGGGCATGGTCAGAGAGAGGCCATGGAACCGGACTAAAACTACATGAGACCAAACATGGCCAGCAGAGCTCAACAACTCATATCCTGCAAAAAAGACAACTCACAGTTTTTGGCACCCCTCCCACCTGAACTACTTTTCGCATACCTGATATACTCCTAATACTGCAAGAGATTCATGGCTGTGGAGACAGCATTTATCTGAATCCCCAGCAGCACCAACAGGACCACAGAGAAGAACCCTAGACTGATAAAAATGCTTCACACAAAGATAACAGAAAATAATGGCAAGCACTCCTACCAGTGGTGAGAAAGCCTTGCTTAGCATCAGTCCACCTTCTGAGACTCCCAGCCAACTCCAGAAGCAGACAGCTAAAAGGAGAAAAGCACCAAATTCAAAAGAAATTTTGGACCTCCTCTCAGATACTGGGATTACGTATGCCACCAAGCTAAGGTAAAGAAGATAAGGAAAACTTCAAGCAATGAGAGATTGAAGGAGACATCATCTCTGAACCAATGTAGAAACACTCGTTCATCGATTGTTGATTGTTCAGCAACCGTTGAACTAAGGCAGGAAAATGAGGAGAATATAAAGATAATACTAGTAACAATAGCTCAAACGGCCAAACAGAAAGAGAGCCATCAGAGGAAAGGAAAGAGCCAAGAGATACGGAAAAACTCTGCCAACAGATAAAAAGAAACATCAAAAGAGAAAGAGAAGAAACTCAACTGTACAACCAACAGGACAAGGAGACAACGTAGCATCACCTGTGATAAAAGAAGATACAAACACTATAAAGATGAAACCAAGAAATGAAAATGAAGCTGCCAACCGGAACCTCATACCAGCTATTCAACCAAAGACTACCAAGTAAATTCACAAGAAAGAGAAAACTAATGAGAGGGCTAATGACACCAGAAAAGATATATTACCAACTTTAACTTCAAAGCACACAGTCACAACCAGCCCAATTTCTTCACAGCAACTGGAGATGACACAAAAAGGAGAGAGGGGTGGGGGGCTATGAATTATTGAGTATGGCACCATTACCGAACTACTAAATTAATAATAGATAAAAAACAGCTGGATTCTTTCACAATCAACCTAAACCAATGCCAGTCAGACTTTCTTATAGCAGATAAACTCACAAGAATGCTCCAGCTCAGACATACAGAGTCACCTGCAACAATCGGAATGAACAGAAAAACTTTAGCAGCTCCAAGTACAAAAAGTCACACACAAACCTAACAAAGAAGGCTGGCTATCCACATAGAAAAATGACAAGCTGCCACAAAATTTAATAGACATTGGCCTATAGACGGAGAGAACCTCTTGAATTTAAAACATCAGAGTACAAAGCAGCAATAGGAAGGCAGAGCAGCACATCAAACAGCATTTCTGCCACTTCTGCTCCTGTATCAAAAAAAGTGTATCAAAGGTAGTCATCAGAAGATTTGATCTTCAGCGCAAAGGAGTGACAAACCATAGATGATCCTCTGAGCCAGTGTACAAAGAAGACATAGATAGCCACCCACACCACCCACACTTCACTAAGTGGATGGAGTGGAAATTCCCGCCAGCTTTTGTTGACCCGACACCCAGTAAGACAGTTGAAAACTGACGATGCGATAAAATGTCTTTCATTTCCACCCCTGCCTCCAGCCCTCAATAGCCAGGCACTAAGGTTAGTAGGCAGACTACACCCAATCAGCAAAAAAATCCAGGAGGTAGCCACTTATGTACCACCCTAACCTGCTACAAGACCAAAAGAGACCAATGACCATCAGGAAAAAATAGGATCAGCGTAAAGAGGAGCATAGGTAGAGATAAAAAGGAACTCTTTCTAGTCACTAAAGATGCATACAAACTCCTATGAAGAAGCAACGACTTCAGAGAAATCATCCAAGAAGATAATCATAAGTTGAATAAGTAGGCATGGAAATTTTACTCGAACACTACATACATCATAATAGACGAGATTGTGCCTACCACATTTATACTTCTTAGCACAGTACAGTCTATTTTTGTGTCCTTATTTCACTCAAGTTCTAATTATTCGGTGCATGTACGTCCCTATCGTTATTATACTTTTATCCTGTGTAGTACAATTTCCCTGAACCACATATTATTCTGTGTATCTTGCATTTTACTTCCCCATGATGCACTGACATTACGTTAAGTTTTGATCGAAATTTTTGTTAGTTTTATTTTCGATTGATCATTTCAATTTTTGGGGCCCACTGTAATCATTGGAAGGAAGCGTATCCAGCATCCAGCATCCAAACATGAACCATTACCGTGTGCATTTTTACTCATTTTGATGCTCTATGTTTAGCCTTTCATTGCTTTGTATTGTTAACCAATTATCTTGAGGTAGCTGTATTTAACCAGACATACTGTGTGCTGTATAATTTGCATTTATTTTGCTTGTGGCTAGTTGATTGATAGATGCAAAGATTTCACCATTCACACTTTGGTTGTACATGTATGTAGCAAGCATTATAGATGCAGTCATCAGCTTGAATAGTCAACCACTTGTAATCAAAATTGACAATGTATTACATAAAATTTGTCGACTTTAATCGATTATGTGCGTTTAAAACACTGCTACTGCTAGTCAGCAGATTGGCGACTGATGCCTAGAGCGTAGCAGCATAGCCAACCGTCTAACGCGGTCTGACTTGCTGCTGGTAAGATACGGTAAAACAATCACTTCTTCGTCGGGTCTGCAGGTGTGAACTAAACAATACTTTAGTAAATTCTTGCTCACTTCTTTACATGGTTTTTTTTTTACTTTTTTAAATGCTCTTTTATTTTAAAACACAGCTGCTTCACTTCTGTTTAGATTAAATGATAGTAGTCTGCTTAAAATGTTGTGAGCCTTGTGATGAGCAGTTAGTAGTTTAAAAAAACGAATTTCAAGTAAAATTCCTGCAGAGGAAATGAAGATACATGGAACGACTTGTTTCAGGCAACAACGTTTACTGGAGTTATGGATGTTGATGATGTAGAAAACTTAAAAGTCCAACTCAACAAAAGAGGCCACAACATTGAGTTGGAAGACATGATGCTGAATGATTACAAGCAGGAAGTAGTATTCAGAGAGGCGCTCAGGTAAAACGCTTTCCAGAAGTTCTAGAGTGTAGTAAACTGAGAAGCACTATATTATTTGGTTCGACGTTTCTCATCATAGTTCTTAGATTTACGTTGTAAAACGAGATTGTGCAAGAAAAAAAAACAATAACTCTCAATACGTACATTTATGACAGTTCCTCATGTGAAACTACAATTGTAGAAAAAGCTATGATTCAGAAAGGAAACAGGAGTGCAGGATAGTTTTCATCCAGTGCAAATCTGCCAATTGCCACACAAAACTGCTAGATTTTGTCCGTTACATACTTTTACAAGAACATGAAGTAAAATCAGTTCATACTGTACTTCTGCTTAGCTTAATTCATGGACAGAAGTTCAACTCCTTCCAAGGTGAGCTACATATTTAAAACTTCGAACTTGGTCGCAAGGTGATTTTATTTGAATGCTATTGATAACTTGCGAAGGCGAAGCTGTTAAACCTTTTTAGCGAAACTGCTTAGAAGGCTTCATTGCATTATTGCTGGTAGATTTGAAATTTTAACGATAAAAAGGTGAAATAGGTAAGCAAATAGTTTATAAAAAAATTATAGTAACATTTAGTATAATAATAATAATGAATGAAAATAAAGGATAAAAATGATAACCATCTAATGAAAGTTCAAAACATTATTTTAGGTGGAGACTGGAAGTGTGTTCACATTGACGATCCAAGGTTTCACACATTTGCTCTGCCTCCTCTTCGCACATGCATGCAGAAAAGGATATATGAGCTAATCAACGTACAGCCCATTGAAGCACCCGATGATGACGGACCACCTCCTCTAGCAGACTCTGATGGAGAGGTTAGCTTTCAATTTTGTTATAATGATTACATGAAACATAAAAATTTGTGTGAAATGAGAGCAATTCATCTGAAAATACTTGCTTATGAGAAAAACAATACATGTTTATAATAAAAACAGAAATGCTTTACAAAAAAGCAGTGTTGCAGTGGACATCTGACTCAAAGAAAGTACTGCGATCTGTGAAAATGCTGTTTCTGTTGCCAACTTTTTTTAAAAGATTTAATTCTATCAAGACATTGTGTTGAGTTTAGATCTCTGGCAACAAAATAAAATTGTGTCAAGAGACATGTGTAGCTGTTTGCATTAAGCACTTGAATGCTCAGATAGTTTTAAAAGGTAAAAAGTTTAGTCTAGCCTACAAGCAAACCGCCAAATGGGCATTTCAATTTAATCGGGTAGGGCTTGTTGAAGACCATCGTTTAGGCCATTGGTTAACAAGAAAAATATCACATGGGGTTAAATTTTATTCTATAAAACCCCCAAAAAAACAAAGACTTTAAAGCAAAAAAAATCTCATCTGTTCCATACCCCTGGGTTTTAACCTATGGAAAATGCATTTGAGGAGAGCTGTCCTTTTAGCAGTTGAATGAACAAACCACTCTCTAAAGTTTAAGGGTAGAACAAATATGTGACAGTAGCTCAAGCCTAGGACCAATGCTGTTGAAGAGTTTATTTCCAAATGGTTCAATAGGTATAGCTACTTTCTACATTATAGAAAATGATGAGCCACTTTTCTCTAATATGGCTTAATTTTTAGTTCAAAAAGTTTTAATCAAACACTTGTTTCTGGCACAAAGAAAAAAAATATTTTATTACACATAAATTTATATATGTTTATTTTTTATGGTGACATCAACAAAAGAGCCATGTTAAAAATACATTCCACTGTTATAAGAAGTTTTACTAGCTCAATAGTAAATAACGCTCATGTAACGCTTTACTGTTGCAACAAATTCCTTTCTGCTGTAACTTTTAAAAGTCTGAAGCGTGCAAAACTTTTGACATACTTTTAGCTATCTGGTCAAAATTTTAAATTTCCAGGCAGCAATTTTGGGGCTGAAGTAGGAAAAACTTGTTGAAAGAAAGTACGACGATATTAAACTGAAAAATTTCCACTCCTGATTGAAACATGTGTTAAGATAATTTGGAGGATGCACTGAATTACAAAATCAAACCAACAGCATTTCTCATGTGCTCTAACAAAGGCTCACAATCAGTTTTTAGTTAACTTTTCTTTCCCTATCTGTTAACATTGCAACTGAGGGAGGTTGCGTCTTGAAGTTTTGCTGGCTTGATTATGTTAGCCCACAATTACTTTTAACTTGTGAATAATTTTGGTTTTTACATACCTAGTAAAGTCTTAACCTTTTTGTCCCAAAATATCTTCAATCATTACATTACACCCAAAGTTTACCAAAATTTCAAAGCCGGAGATCAATTTGATACATTGATCATTAATCATATCAGCATCTAATTTATGAGTTTCCCATCAGATTTGCAAACAGTATGTATTCAAGGAATAATAAAATGCAGGAAATGTGTTGTTTAAGCATACTTCCACATTTATGCCATTTCAAACTAAAAAAGAACGAAAAATGTTGATTTACTATTACATGTGCGTTACAGAGAACTTTTCTAACTTTAGGACTTGAATCAATGAAAGTGTTCAAGATGCATCTTTTGAACAAAAAAAAACAATGGCAGGCGTTTGTATCCCAATGAAGTGTGTACAGAACATTAGTTTAAAAAATAATAATTGTTCAATGAGTTGTTATAGATTACCAAACAAATCATAAAAAATTATCTCACAGTTTGCGATGTAAAGCAGGAAAAAGTAAAAATGACATCGCTATAAACTAAGGTTGTTTGTGAAACTGCCATTTTTATTTGGTAGACTTTTCAAAGGATATAAAGCCTGTCTTTGAAAATTAACTAACTAGACCCACTTTTTATCATTTATTTAGTGTTCAGTTTCATTCGGGGCCTACAAACAGTATAAATAAATAATTATTTGCTGATTATTTTTGTTATTCAGTGAGCTACTTTTAAAATTATGAAAAAGAATCACATTAATAATTGTTATTAGAGAAATAACAATTTAATACTAACCATTATTAATTACAATACCAATCATAAACAATAAGATCATCACTATAATGATTGTAAAAAATAAAATTTAAAAAAAAGTTTAATAACTGTATAAAAAATAGTTATAACAGTGATAACACGAGCATCAGAAGCTTCCCGAAAACAGTAAAGAAGACGATGCGCCCGTTACTAAATTTTTTAGTAATAACCTAGCGTCTTCAATCAGTTTCAATGAATCGGGTTTGTGATTTTGAGAGTTTGAACTTTTCACAACTGCCAGGATATTGCTATCAGCTGTCGCTTTGAATAGTTTTTGTTTCAGGATGCATCGTCTCTGTTACTTTTTTTGGCAAGCTCCGGAAGTCTGTGAATAACAATTTTGATAACTGATAATATAAAAGATTATAAGAAATATTAAACTCTGTTTTTGCTAGTGGATTTGATGCAGCAGTCTTTAAAAATAGTCCAAAGTTCATATCATTATAGTATACGATTGACAGCGTGGAAGCATTCAGGAAAAAACTTTCACGAGTCTGCATGAAGTAACTATATTTTATACTACGAACGATGGTAACTTTCGGTTGGATGTAGAAAGTTCAAACAGAGATAACTTTTAATGTCACAACCCCATTTTATTGCAATTTGTTTTGCAAACGTAGGTTGAAATACTTCTAATGCAAGTTTTTGCTCGTGTTTTGGATCCTTGTAGGACTATTAGATGAAGATTTAAAATGATAAAGGTGTTGAGGACTACACATATATACTATTAACAGTGGCAGATTCAGGGGGGTAGCTATGGGAGCCATGGCGGCCCCCTCCAGAAGAATGAGTGAAGAAATTTGCTAAGCTTGGCGCCATTTTTCTTTGTTCCCATAGCAACGGTTCTCTATTGCGCATCCATTAGTCAAGTGGCCATTGATAATTGTCATCATAAAACACCTTGTAGAATTTGACCAACCAAAGTATTGTACAGGATTTCGTGTCTGGGTGGTAGCCACCTGTACACTCTCCCGATATGCTCTGTCTCGACCCTAAGTCAGCGCTCAATAATGTGCTATTATTGTTTACAGTGCGTACATTGGCTTGTGCAGTTTTGGGTGCGGCCGAATCTTATTGCTGGCAGTTTACAATAATTATTCTGATAATTATTAGTAGTAATATATGAGCAGATCTCCCTACCAAGTGTTTTTTTGAGGATTACACTTTGGGGTTTAGGCAATGGGTTACGGCGTTGGATGAATTCGCCGAGTTTATAACGTATTTTATTGTATTTCATTTGAGGGGCATTCGAGTGGCATTTGAGTGGCATTTAAATGGCATTTGAGTTTTTGATTATTTTTTTACTTATTTTTAACTTATATGACATATAGATTTTGAATGTATGGCATTTAAGTTTTGATAATTCTAGACATAATTCGAACCCATATGGTATCTTGAGATTTGAATGTATGGAATTTAAGTTATGATAATTTTTTACATAACTATATACATAATTATAACTCATAGGGTATCTATATTTTGAGTGTAAGGCATTTAAGGTTTGATAATTTTCTGTAATTCCGACTCATATGATATCTTGAGAGAGAGAGGAGAGAGAGGACATATATCTACATTGAATAAATACAGTGATTAAAAATGAAACAATATGTGAATATATACATTTATTGTGTAATAAGTAGGGAAAATCTCTCCATATAATATAGCTAGAGTCAGTAAATATTAAGTAATAACAATTAATACATAGTCTTTTTTTACAATGTTCTCTTTGATGTAGTGATGTTATATCTTAAGAAGGGAGACTTCTGTTTTATGTGCTTTTGAATTCGTAATGAACTAAAATAAAAAGTTATGTATTAATATAAAATTTAAAATAATTACATGAATTTGAATTATAGCTTTAGTTACATCGGAAGGTAAAAATAACTACAACTACATTTAAAATTGAGTTGAAGTATTATTTACAATGATTAGAGAAAAAAAATCTCACCGAGTTTTATCATGTATCTCATCATTTTTTTTCAGCAACATATCCTGTCTCAAAATCATCAAAATCTCCACGTAGAAAATCTTCAAGTTCATCATCATCATCAATTTCTAATATTGTTTTGTTCTGCTTTGCTTGATCACAATATTGTTTCCAATACATTCGTCCGAGATTGTATGGAGAGCAAAATGAAAGATCGTAGTCTGTCTTAAATTTTCCGTGGGTTGTTTTTCCTCTGTAGATCATCACACCTGGAGTATATCGGTTAGCTTCTGATTCATACTTGTCTGGTATGACAAGCGTCTTCAACAGCGTTTCTCCACATTGTTCAATGGTATAACGGATACAAATTACATTCGACTGCCCTCCTTTAAATCGATGAGGAACGAATCTATCAACAACATCTTGGTAAGGAAAAATAGCGCCGGGTTGAAAACTATTGAGGGTCTTGATGTCCAAGAAGCGTTTGAGCTGACATTTAGTCAATGTACTCATATATAGTGATTCCTCTTCAGCTTTCTTTTTGCTTAGAGGATGTCTGGTAACACGTCTGACATCATACCAAAGAACGCTTTTATTTTTTGGTTTTCCCTTTCTACCCAAATATACAATGTTAAACGGTGGGGGGTAATTATCACAGTTGAAGTTTTTAGCTATTTCAACTGGACAGAAAAGTATTTTGGGATCGAGTTCATTTATATCTGAAGGATCATGGTAGCGAACTTGAGAATATCTACACTTCTCCTTACTTGATGGATGTAACACGTGAGTCACTCGCATAATGCTTGGGATAGGAAGATCTTCAAATGTTTTGCAAATCGGAACTTTTGATGAGTCAATCACTTGAGAACCTTTAGACTTTTTTAATTCCCTAGCTCTCCTTTCGTTGAGACATTCAACTGTTAAATGAGCTATAGCAGCGCTCCCCATAGTTTGCTTATCAACGGAAGTAGTTTGTTTTCTCACTATTTGTTTTCGTTTCCTTACTATTCGCTTTTTTGGAGCAGTTTTCCTTCTCTTAGGAGTTGTTTTGCTGTTTTTCATTTTATTTTCTGTTGGATATGGATCTGTGCTAAGGAGCTCTTCAGAAAGAGCATCCATAACATTCTAAAAATAAAAGGGTAATATTTGCATGAGTAGCCAAGAGTGTCTTATATATATATATATATATATATATATACATATATATATATATATATATATATATATATATATATATATATATATATATACGTATTTATGTCAAAAGCAGTTAAGATCATAGAGTTATGGTAGATTGAGAATGTGCTTATTAAACTATTGGGATGTGGATACAGACAACAAAGGATGTATTCAAATATATATATATATATATGTATTTACTTAATATCGTACTGCTTTTAACATCTCAATTGGTAAGAAATAAAATATAATAGTTTGAACAAAATATTGTAAAATAATAACAAACAACTAAAAAATTTTCATAAATATGTATGAAACGCTTCTAACATTAATTCTAAAATACCTACAGAAGAAGATAGAGCTTTATCTATTTGGACATAATTATAAATATGCTTTCTGAATTTATAAAAAGTTTTTTTGTTCCATGTCATGTTATATAATTTTTTGAAAACTATTTGATTCCAAGCACTTCTTTCAATTTTTTTTAAAAAATTATTAATATTAACGACTTCCACCATTGACAAAACGATTTCGAAACCGTTTTTTATAATGTCATCAAAATGTTCTGTAGATATATCATGTTTCTTACAACACATCCCCATACTCATCATGTGTTGAGTTATACAGAATATTATAACTTGAAATGTCAAACGTTCTACAGCTTTTTCTTCAACAACATCATTATTTATCACATAGTTATGATACATTTCTGGAAGGAAGTCCTTTAAGTAGATTGGATTTGTTGTTCTATTGTTCTAAAATACAAGCGATAATTAGATAACTAAAATAATTAAAGGTTTTCAACAGCTGTTAAATAGTATTTTTTATTAATTCTTACCTTTTCATCAGGCTGAGATTCCGACTTTAGATACAATGGTTGACTTCCTACGTCTTGAGTATTCATTCTGAAAAACAGAAAAAATTGGTTCAATTCTTTATAATCAATTTAAAGATAGATATGTCATAAAGCCTTTGGATAGTTGTGTTAGCTAGCGAAAATAATTGAATTTAAGTTTTACCTTTATGAAGAGAGAACTCTTAGTAGTTGCAATGGAAGATGTAGTAGATAGATGTTGCTCCTTTGCTCACTGTTGTTGAACTGGATGCTCTTTGTCTGAAACCGTTGTCTCTTATATAGGTAAATGTGTGAAAATAAATGTTTTATTCCCGCGAAAGCAATGGTTTCTATTCGCGTGAAAATAATGTTTTTATTCCCGCGAAAGCATTGGTTTGTATTCGCGTGAAAATAAAATGTTTACTCCCGCGAAAGCAATGGTTTCCATTCGCGTGAAAATAAAATGTTTATTCCCGCGAAAACATTGGCTTGTATTCGCGTGAAAATAAATTTTTTATTCCCGCGAAAGCATTGGATTGTATTCGCGTGAAAATAAATTCTTCATTCCCGCGAAAGCAACAGTTTCCATTCGCGTGAAAATAAAATGTTTATTCCCGCGAAAACAACGCTTTCCATTCGCATGAAAATAAATTATTTATTCCCGCGAAAGCATTGGTTTGTATTCGTGTGAAAATAAAATGTTTATTCCCGCGAAAGCAACGGTTTCCATTCGCGTGAAAATAAAATGTTTATTCCCGCGAAAGCAACGGTTTCCATTCGCGTGAAAATAAAATGTTTATTCCCGCGAAAGCAACAGTTTCCATTCGCGTGAAAATAAAATGTTTATTCCCGCGAAAACATTGGTTTGTATTCGCGTGAAAATAAAATGTTTATTCCCGCGAAAGCAACGGTTTCCATTCGCGTGAAAATAAATTATTTATTCCCGCGAAAGCATTGGTTGTATTCGCGTGAAAATAAAATGTTTATTCCCGCGAAAGCAATGGTTTCCATTCGCGTGAAAATAAAATGTTTATTCCCGCGAAAACATTGGTTTGTATTCGCGTGAAAATAAATTTTTTATTCCCGCGAAAACAATGGTTTCCATTAAAGTGAAAATACATTTTTTATTCGCGCGAAAGCATCAGTTTCCATTCGCGTGAAAATAAAATGTTTATTCCCGCGAAAGCAACGCTTTCCATTCGCGTGAAAATAAATTATTTATTCCCGCGAAAGCATTGGTTTGTATTCGTGTGAAAATAAAATGTTTATTCCCGCGAAAGCAACGGTTTCCATTCGCGTGAAAATAAAATGTTTATTCCCGCGAAAGCAACGGTTTCCATTCGCGTGAAAATAAAATGTTTATTCCCGCGAAAGCAACGGTTTCCATTCGCGTGAAAATAAAATGTTTATTCCCGCGAAAGCAACGGTTTCCATTCGCGTGAAAATAAAATGTTTATTCCCGCGAAAACATTGGTTTGTATTCGCGTGAAAATAAATTTTTTATTCCCGCGAAAGCAGCGGTTTGTATACGCGTGAAAATAAAATGTTTATTCCCGCGAAAGCATTGGTTTTTATTCGCGTGAAAATAAAATATTTATTCCCGCGAAAGCAGCTGGTTCCATTCGCGTGAAAATAAATTATTTATTCCCGCGAAAGCATTGGTGTTCTTCCGTAAAAACAATGTTTCATTACCTTAACCTTATGATAAATGGTATGATTTCAGCTATATAAGAAGCACTGTTTTTACACAGAAAGCAGTCACTTCAACATCAGCAACTGAAGGAGCAAGATCTACTACAACATCATCTACTACAACTGCTAGAGGGACTTTCTGTTTGGAGGTAAGTCAACCTGATGTACTATTTAGAGTATAAATTTAATTTTTTATCATGGTTTTTGAAAAAGAAAATCAAAAAATCATAACGAGGATTTTTACTTTTATCTTTTAGAATGTCGACACAAGACAATACAAAACAACTGAAGAATAAAGAACCAAAACCTTCACAAGACAAGAAGGTGATTGATGACAATGTTCTTCTTCAACGCACTGTGATCCCCTTTCAAAGTGCCAGCCTGAATACTCTGGCTACTCTCATCATCAAAAGCGCCTCTCTGTTAAGCACCCTATCTCCAGCTTCCAGAAGAAACATTGAAAACATCGTCAAAGTTGAAGATTTACCAATTCCTACAGTTATGCAGGTGTTAACCGTCGAGCTCCATGATGAAACGAATTGCACAATCATCTACAACTATAAAAAGGATGGAAAGATAGTTAGAGTGAAGAGCACTATTCCATCAGCAGCAGGATTACTTGTTAATGAAGCCTCGCAAATAAGACCACTGGTTTTGATCTACATGGGTGTTGAAAAGAGTGGAAAAGCAATTTTTCGTGCTGCTACAGAAACAGGAACTGCTTTGAAGTGTAAGAATGCGTTTGATGTACTGCCAGAAAAAAGTATGAGACAAATCAATGCTTATTTCGAGGTAGCTCATCTTCAGGATTTCCCCACAGATAGTGTCATATGTTTCCAAAACCCTGAAGTGATAACAAAATCTGACAGACGATGGAATGGGAATGAAGAGAGTCTTCTAGTTCAATACAGAAGTGTTGTAGATGAAGAATTACTGATCGGAGATATGCGCATTCCTCATCAAATAGCTTCTGCTGTGACATCGGAAAGATTTGGAGTTATTCTGTTCAAAGGTCTGAGTCGAAACGCAGACAATTCAATTTTCTACAACATCAGTGTACTCGCAGCTCATCAAGCCTTCATCCAAGCCTCGGAACTGACTGATAATCCAAAATCTGAGGATTTTCTCAACCTCTTCGATGATGCTGAAAAAGAAAACTGTGCAGAACAAACTCTTGCGAAGTTGATCTATAACTCAAGGGATTCATATCACTATAGGTAAGTTTTATTAATTTTTACCCATAATTTAAAAAGTTGTTTTGTGAAAATTTTGTGTATTCTTACAATGAAAAATCACTTAATTTCTCTTTTTCATGTAAATAACAACAGTAAAACGATTTATCACGTAAATGGTCAATTTGTGAACTTTTTTGTATATTTCAGATTAAAAAAGATTTTTTGTGTCATTAGTGCAGTTTCTTTTTACATAAAAGTTGAAAAAAAACAAAAGGTTATAATTATTTCACGAAAATGTTTAATTTTTTACAAAAATGTTTAATTTTTCACAAAAATGTTTAATTTTTCACAAAAATGTTTAATTTTTCACATAAATGACCAACTCATAGCACGAAAATGTTTAATTTTTCACAAAAATGTTTAATTTTTCACAAACATGTTTAATTTTTCACAAAATTGTTCAATTTTTCACGTAAATGACCAACTCATAACACGAAAATGTTTAATTTTTCACAAAAATGTTTAATTTTTCACAAAAATGTTTAATTTTTCACAAAAATGTTTAATTTTTCACAAAAATGTTTAATTTTTCACTAAAAAGTTGGTTTTGTGAAAATTTTGTGTATTCTTACAATGAAAAATCACTTAATTTTTCTTTTTCATATAAATAACAACAGTAAAACGATTTATCACGTAAATGATCAATTTGTGAACGTTTTTGTATATTTCAGATTAAAAAAGATTTTTTTGTGTCATTAGTGCAGTTTCTTTTTACATAGAAGTTGAAAAAAACAAAAGGTTATAATTATTTCACGAAAATGTTTAATTTTTCACAGAAATGTTTAATTTTTCACAAAAATGTTTAATTTTTCACAAAAATGTTTAATTTTTCACAAAAATGTTTATTTTTTCACAAATGTTCAATTTTTCACATAAATAACCAAATCATAAACAGTTTTTTTCTGTTAAACATTTCGTATGTAATCAGTGTATTTTTCACATAAAAGTTGAAAAAAACAACAAAAGGTTATAATTATTTCACATTAATTTTTAATCATGCTATACTAATACATCACTTTTTATTTTAGTCCATTATATCGTAAAAAGAAAACAGAATAAAAGAACTTTCCCTGAAAAAATAATGAGCTGAATGATGTAACTCAGTGAGTTATTTTCCTGTTATATATAATGTAAACTATCTAATGTAGCTAAAAGTAAAATTCAAATTCGGTAAAATTTATTTATATAATGAATAACTTTTGTATTTTAGTCAATTGTCGGATCTAAAAGAATACGGAATACAAGAATTACTCACTGAGGCTAATAATATATCAGCAGAACAACAAGGAAGATATTGTTCAAGAAAAACGCTTTGTAACCATTGATATAGTAAGCTATAGTAGTTTTATGAGTGTAAAAACTAGATATGGTATTTTCTATTACAATTATTTCCCTGTAAATTTTATTCATCTAGAGGGGTAGTTTGGTGATTTTTGACGTTTTTTTTTTAAAAAAAATATCAAAAACTATATATTTTAAGGATTGTTTTTTAAAAAAGTTAAAAGTACAAAAAAAGTTATGTAATAAAACCTTGTTTTGAAAACATTAAAAAATTTAAAAGGAAGGTGTAGGATAAAATCCTCACTCAAAAAATTAATAAAAATTGAATGGAATAAAAGAATATTTTTTCAAAAATACCAAAATTTTGTAAATATAAAGTGAAAATCTCTGTATATATTTTTTCAAAAAAATATCGAAAAACTATATATTTCAATGATTATTTTTAATAAAACCCTGTTTTGAAACATTAAAAATTTAAAAGGAGGGTGTAGGATAAAATCCGCACTCAAAAAATTAATAAAAATTGAATGGAATAAAAGAATATTTTCCCAAATAGCAAAATTTTGTAAATATAAAGTGAAAATCTATATATATATAATAAAACCCTGTTTTGAAACATAAAAAATTTAAAATGAAGATGTAGGATAAAATCCTCACTCAAAAAATTATTGAAAATTGAATGGAATAAAAGAATATAAAGTGAAAATCTCTATATATATATTTTTAAAAAATATTGAAAACTATATATTTTAATGATTATTTTTTTAAAAAAGTTGAAGAAAAATCAAAAAACTTTGTAATAAAACCCTGTTTTAAAACATAAAAAATTAAAAGGATGCTGTAGGATAAAATCCTTGCTCAAAAAAATAATGAAAATTGATTGGAATAAAAGAATATTTTACCAAATACCGCATTTTTCTTGTAAATAATAGTAGACATTTCTGAAATATTGATGGTGAAATTTACTGTAAAATGGTTTCAAGTGTGTCAAAAACTAAATATGATGTTTTCATTGAAATGTTTATTTTCAAAAGATTCATATAATAACATTGAATCAATTAGTCATGATTGGAATAAAAGAATATTTTACCAAATACCGCATTTTTCTTGTAAGTAATAGTAGACATTTCTGAAATATTGATGGTGAAATTTACTGTAAAATGGTTTCAAGTGTGTCAAAAACTAAATATGATGTTTTCATTGAAATGTTTATTTTCAAAAGATTCATATAATAACATTGAATCAATTAGTCAAATTTAACACTCAAATTTGGTATTATCAAGTATGCTTAATGTTTCTATTGCAAATAATTCTCAAATATTGTAAATTTTAACTATCTAGAGGTGTAATTTGTTGATTTTGATGTTTTGAAAAAAGATTATGTAATACCACATACTTCAGTTCTAATTCGTTTGAACAATTTCATGGGAGACAAAGAATAAAAAGTTACATTGATTTAGTTTTCCGAATTGAAGTTGCCATCGAAAATGGTTTTGTTCTTGAATGGGTAAATCCGTAACCCCCTCATCATCATGACAGAAGTTTTGCACTTTGAAAAAACAATTTTTTTTCTTTAAAAAAAAATGATTACGTAATACTACATACTTCAGTTCTTGAAGTCGCCATCGAAAATGGTTTTTGTTCTTGAATGGTAAATCCATAACCTCCTCATCATCATGACAAAAGCTTTCTGATGATTGCATTTTGAAAAACAATTTACATTGATTTTAGTTTTCAGAATTGAAATTGCCATCGAAAATGGTTTGTTCTTGAATGGGTAAATCCATAGCCTTCTCACCGTGTCTAAGTTTTCTACCCCAATACTCCAACTTCTCAGAGATAGAGATTGTTTTTATTTAAAAAAATACCAAAAGAAAATGTAGGATAAAACCCTCGCTCAAGAAAACTAATTTTGTATAATGGGTTGATTACCTAACAATAAAAAAATACTGAATAATACATATTTAAGCAAGTATTGAAAAAATTAATGAAAATTGAATAGAATAAAAGAATATTTTACCAAATACCCTGTTTTTTTTGTAAAGATATACAAAGAGATAAATTTTTCATATTTAGAGGATAAGTTCTTTTTTACGAAAAAATAATGAAATGAAAGAATCTTTTAGCAAATACCCTGTTTTTTTGTAACCATTTAGAGAAAAAATTTAATGAAATGAAAAAATCTTTTACCAAATAGTCTGGTTTTTTTGTAAATTTGTACAATTAGATGAAATTTAACCATTTAGAGAATGATTTCTTTTTGCAAAAAAATTAATGAAAATTGAATGAAATGAAAGAATATTTCACCAAATACCTCTTTTTTGTCAAAGAAAGGTGTAGAATAAAGAACTCACTCAAAAAATTGATTTCAATACAATGGACTACTGAATTTATATATCATTTTCAATCAGATATATGTAGATACATACAAGCGGGTGAAAATCTCTCATCATTCGCTTTTTCATTTGACATGGTATTGGAACTATTTCAAGCTCACAATAGGAATGAAAAAATCTTTTACCAAATAGTCTGTTTTTTTTGTAAATTTGTACAATTAGATGAAATTTAACCATTTAGAGAATGTTTTCTTTTTGCAAAAAAATTAATGAAAATTGAATGAAAAGAAAGAATATTTCACCAAATACCTCTTTTTTGTCAAAGAAAGGTGTAGAATAAAGAGCTCACTCAAAAAATTGATTTCAATACAATGGACTACTGAATTATTATATCATTTTCAATCAGATATATGTAGATACATACAAGTGGATGAAAATCTCTCATCATCCGCTTTTTTCATCTGACATGATATTGGAACTATTTCAAGCTCACAATATTTAATATGTTCTCTTTATGTAACCCTACTTATTATACAATAAATGTATATATTCACATATTGTTTCATTTTTAATCATTGGATTTGTTCAGTGTAGAATTATCAAAACTTAAATGCCATACATTCAAAATCTATATGCCATATAAGTTCAAAATAAGTAAAAAAATAATCAAAAACTCAAATGCCACTTAAATGCCACTTAAATGCCACTCGAATGCCCCTCAAATGAAATACAATAAAATACGATATAAACACGGCGAATTCATCCAACGCCGTAACCCATTGCATTCACCCCAAGGTGTAATCCACAAAAAAACACTTGGTAGGGAGATCTGCTCATATATTACTACTATTATTGGCTGCGTCCGAGCATGTCTATGTTCGACAATAACTGCGCTGTAATTATTGTTTAGTTTATAGTTTGTTGCGAACTGTTGCCACCGACAATACCCGTGCTGAGTAATTGTCTAGTTTATAGTTTGTTTCGAACTGTCGCCACCGACAATAATTGTGCTGGAATTATTTGGAGTCGAATCTGACTCAGTCAAGACTGACAATAATAATTGCACTATAATTATTGCTTCTTGACTTGTGTTGGATTCCCCGAATCCGAATTTGGTATGAGCCGAACTATTAGGGCACTAAGCGTTGTGTCGTATTTCTCACCTCAGGTGAGGGAACACGCAGTGATAGGGCGAACCATTCTCACTTTCCACCTAGCTTCGTGCTTGCCAATAGTCGACCAGGTCAGCGCTTGTAGTTATGTTGCTTCTAGCTGTGCTTGCTTCTTGAGAGAAAGAATCTTCTGAGAGCCAGGCTAACTCTGATTTTTATTATAACAACATAGATATTTATACAGGGTAGGCGGGTACAAGTTACTTAACCACGCCTGAGAAAGTCTTGGGGCAAGCCACGCCTTGCTCTTGCATTAGCACCAAAATGCATTTATATAATTATTTCGTGGAAAAAGTAGAAACAGAAAATAGTAATAATTATTATTTGGGCACATCATAGAACTGTTCCAGATAGACACTCGTAGCAATAGAACTGGGACAAAACATAGACAGACATAAGTGAGTACATAATGAGATAATGCGTAGACAGTGAGTTAATATCTCAGACAATTGCGTAGACAATGAGAACAAAGGGTGAGACGATATTGAGTCAAAGGCTTAGACTAAGTATGAGTAACAAGCATAGAGTTTGCCAGGTATTGGCGCCCCTCACAGTATGGCGATGGAGAAGCGCAAAGCACAGCAACAAGCATTCTAGATTTTCTCATTGCACCTCCAAAGTAATAATTATCATTTGTGTTTTATGTTAATAATTAATTGCTAGATAGATAACACCGTGACTATTAATTAAATAAATATAACAAATAAATAATTATTATAACAATAATTTAATATGTATTTTTGTCTAATCTATTATTTTCTTGTCTCTCTCTTCAATGCAATAGCAACAATGCATAGTAGTAATGCACTATTATTATTATTATTGTTATTGTTATTGTTATTGTTATTGTTATTGTTATTGTTATTGTCGTCGTCGTCGTCGTCGTCGTCGCCGCCGCCGCCGCCGTCGCCGCCGTCGTCGTCGTTATCGTTATTGTTATTATTATTGTGCAGGATTTCACTCTGGGGGTGCGTACGTTGGTAGCTAGGCCTACCTGCACAACCTCCTGAACTGCTGATGGCTTTTTGTATCTAATGCTGAGCGATACAACCCGCCCACAGGTCGACGAGTATCCTTAGGAATAGTGCTTGACCATTTAGGTAACTGTCTAGCTGCCGGTTGCGTTAGCTGATTCAGTGCGCAAGCCAGAGGCCGAACTTTGAAGGGCGAACTAGCTAGAGCTAGGTTCGGCCAGCAGAGGTTCGGTGATCTGCTTGTTAATTACTACTCGAGTAATAGAGCTTTGTTTGTACGTGCATGTTCTAGCGCAAGGTGAAGTTATTGTTTGGGAACAAAGAAACTTCTGAGAGTGTGCAAGCTGACTCTGCCTTTATTTCTGCCTGACATGGCTATTTATAAAAAGGGTTACATAATATAATTTACACACACAAAAGAAGCCACACATAGCACAAGTGGTTGGCTGGAATGCACAAATGATTGAACAGTGGGTGTAGCTTGAGTAATTGCATGACTGAATCGCTATATAATGTATATGATATAGGTGTACATAGAACGGTTCGACCTAGAGCAAAGGCATAGAACTAGTAATAGATTGTAAATGTAAGTAGACATGTGGTACAGATGGCGCCGTCCGTCACACACTCCGCCCCATTGGCGATGGTGGCCAATAGAACAAGTCGGCGGCGTCGGTGTCGTTCTCTAGTCTCTGTAGGGCTGATTCATCTCCTTTTTTATATCCTCCGCTTTCAGCAAAAGTAGGCACGCCTCATGCGTCACGGCGTGTAGCTCCCTGTTGAGGGCCTCCATCCTGTGTCGGTGCTCTCTGCGCCTCCTGCACCTCTCTGCTTTGGCCGATTGCTCCCGTTTGGCTCGCCAGCTATAGTTTGATTGTTGTGCCCGCTCTCTCCTTGGAGATACCGACCTCCGTGGGGGAGTTGTCCTTCTTTTCTTGCGGGGGGGGTGACAACTCTGGTAGCTTGCCCAATCTCTTCTGCACAGGCGCTTTCTCTATCTTGTCAATGCTGGGGGTCGGGGTGCCAAATGGTGGGCGTGCCTTCCAGCCCATTGCTTGACAGAACTCCTCATATCGAGTGGCATCTACTTCATATAGTGGTTTTGTTTTGCCACCGTGCTTAGCTGTTTCTCCCTGTAAACGAATATGTTTCAATATGGCGTCTCTTGACGCACTCTTCTTGCCGCATTTGCAGAAGAAGAATGTCAGGTGCCGGCGTACATGGTGACTCGTTTCCTGACTCGTTGGTAGTTGCACCGTTGACATTTCCACTGCTCGCTCTCATCTATCTGTACTGTCATTTCTTTTATCTCCTTCATTGTCTCCCCACTGAGCCATATCTCTCTCGCTACGTTTGTTGTGGCCTTCAGCGTCGGTACTTCATTCTCTCCTGCAATAGCAACACGTCTTATGTTGACGAGAGGTGAGATGCCAGTTTTTTTGTAACATGTCCTCCTTGCGGGGGACAGTTACAGTTAAAACTCTTTGAATTTCAATCGCTTCGACCAATAAATTACCACAGGATTCGACCGCTTTTTTGAAAAAAAAGTTTGATTTCGAAATTTTTTTAAAATTCATCTATACATGATATAGTAACAAATTTATGCTCATGAAAATCAGCATTCTCTTTTCTCTTAGTAGAATTAATAACAGATTGATTACACTTGTCTAAACTATTTTTATTATTTTTTTAGTTCGGAGACCATTTTTTAGTAATGCTCTCAACAGATCAACCAGTTACAAAAAAAAATAACACAATAGTCAAGAAACTGATAGCACAGCTGAAAAGAGGACAAAATTCTGATAAGACTAGCCAAATTTGAAGCAAAAATATGCAAGAAAAGTGTTAGAACACTGCAACAACATTTGGACACTTGTTGCACAAATGACCGAAAATTTCGGAAATTTTTTTTTCTGAAAATAATTATTATTTTAATTACAGGCGAAAATTAAGCCCTCATTGGTGCACCAATGAACTAGAAACATTTAGAGCTACATTTTGATGTAAACAACAACATCAGTCAACAACTTTACAAAAATAATAAAAAATTATTAAAATTAATTATTTATTATCAATGCCGTATCTAAATAATTAATTACTAGCTTACTAACCTTCAATTCCAGTGTCAGAGGGCTCAAACAAGCTAAGATATTAATAAACTAACTAAATCAGAAGAAGAAAACAATGTGCTTGCTCCTTTCCAAAAAAAATTTGCCTATGATTATCAAAAATTTTCCGAAATTGAAAACAGGAAGTGGTGGGTTAAGGATATTTGGAACTGTTTCCGTTTAGAACGTCGTACAGTCTTTAAACAAAGACCAAAAAATAGGCAATTGTCTGCTCTACACGATGCTAAAAAAATTATTCATATCAGTCTACACAAACTTCTGCAATCAGTTCCGAAAACCGGACAAAATAAATCACGCTCATTGGACGTCAACGGACTTTTGGTCACATGACACGAGTGACGCTCGTTGCGCGGGTTAGGACTTTTAAGAGTTTTAACTGCATTTGCCGATACAGTGCTTTTGTTAATGATTGAATGGAGGCGTTCGGCAGTGCCTCACCTGTGGTAGAAGTAATGTCCAGCTTTTCTTTTGCAAACTGCGTCGTCCTAGCCATTTTTTGTAAAAAAGAGTCCAGTTGGTCTACACTTCTGTTGGGTAGTGAACTTCTCCGTGGCTGGCTGGTAACTGAACGTTGGCGGTTCCTCCACCTTTCTTTATTTTCATTGGTGTTTGACACCACGTGTTCCTCCAGCGCCGCCCCCAACGTGGTTGTGTTTTCATGACGTGGAGTGGCGGTTCTTTGGCTGGTTTTCTCGGTGAGCGCCAGTTTGTTGTTCCTGGGAGTTATGCTCTCCTGACGATTGTCATTTTTTTCGGCGGCGAGTTCACTACTCTTGGGAGTTGTGTCCTCCCGTTCGCTGTTCCTTCCTCGCCCTTCTTGATGACAACTCGTCTCTCTTTCTAGTGGTTTTCTCGGTTTCTTATTTCTTTTCACTATAGTCCAGCCGATTTCGACTGGGTTTTCTGCCACTAGGTCCCTCTGGGTGAGAGCTAGGGGTTGCTGTGGTGTCTTTTCTCTTTCTCTTGTTCCAGTGGACGGGGCCTTGGGTAGATGTTGTCCTCCCCTGCTGTGTAGCAGTGGTAGTCATCTAATTTTTTCGGCTTGTGCCTCTCCCTTTGAGGCCGATCTCGGGGTGATGTGGGTGTCCGGTTCTGGCTTAGAGGTGGCCACTCTCCTTCATCAGGAGGGGGGTCCTTTGAGGGCTAGGTGCCCTTTGTGTGACCTCCAGGGATTAGGGGTCAATTCTCTCTATGCTTCTCCTCATTCTATCTTCATTTATGCTGCTTTCTACTGATTCCGACCTTTGGAGTGAACTACGACTGGGCGTAGGTGAAGGTGGGGGTTTGGACTCTTGGGTATAGGGTGGCTCATCCCCTTGGGAGGGGTTCCCAGGTTCCCGGACGAGTGGCAATGTGTCTCGTTGGACGAGTGGTGGTGGTAACGACAATAGCAATGGTAATGGGTCCACCTGCTCGGCGGGTGTCTGGCGCGCCTTGGGGGGTTGTCCCCTCCTGGCCCCTTTCATGTTGGGTTGGAGGGCTGGCTCCCGACAGGGGGGGTGCTCTGCCGACCGGCTCCTGACACGTCCGATAGGGGCGTAGCCGCATCCCATTTTGTCTGGACCACTGTCCATTTCTTTCCACCTTATAGGTATGGTTCGGGAATACTTCCGTCACCTGGTAGGGCCCCACGAAGCGGGGTTGTAACTTGGGGTTGCTGCCTTTCACTCTTCTTTTGTTTTCAAGCACGACTAGTTCCCCCTTCTGGAACACGGAGGGCTCCTCGTCGTCTTGGCTCCTGATCTCTTGTTGCTGGCTCCTGAGGTACTCATGTGCCTTTTGGAGGTTCTCTTGCACTTCCGCGGTGTGGTCCATGATGTTGTTGGGGTCCAGGGAGGGGGGTGTACCCGTTAGCTGGTCAGGAAGGCGGATTTCTCGGCCCATCACTAGCATATTAGGCGTTTCCCCTGTTGCTGAGTGGGGGGTGCTGCGGCAGGCCCGCATGATCTGCGGAAGCAGACCGTCCCACTCATCCTGCCCTTTCGTCAATATCAAGGTGCGAAGCGCATCTCCTATGGTCCGGTTTTGGCGTTCCACCATCCCGTTCCCTTGCGGGTGGTAGGGGGTGGTTCGCGTCTTCTTGATGCCCCAAAGGCTGCACAGTTCCTCGCGTAACACTGACTCGAACTTCGCTCCCTGGTCGGAGTGCAGTTGTTCAGGGAGCCCCCAGTAAGTGAATACTCGCTCGTCCAGTGCCACTGCGACAGTGGGTGCTGTGGCGTCGGGCAGTGCTATGGCGTCCTGTCAGCAGGTGAAGTGGTCTGTGAGGACCAGTGCCAAACAGTTCTTCCTTTTACTCAAAGGTAGGGGACCGACCAGGTTGATTGCCAGCTTCTGGAAGGGTCAACCGGCATACATCCGCTGTCTATTGGGGTTCTCTGCTCTTTTCCTGTTTTTTGCCACCTGGCACACCTCGCAATCGTTGATGAGTCTCCTGACCAAGGGGAAAATGCCTGGCCAGTACCAATCTAGTAGGATGCGCTGCCTCGTTTGGTGCACTCCTGCATGGATCAACCGGTGTGTCTCCCAGACGACCTGAGTCCTTCTGCTAGGTGGGCAGACCACACAACGTTTTGGTCTGGAAGGGTGGTGGAGCGTGATGGCGAGCACCCCGTCGAGGCGGATTTCCATCGCTTCCCTCCTTTCATAAAGCGTCCTTAACTCGACGATTCCTTCCGCCAACTCCCTCTCTGTGATGCTTCCCGGTCGTCTCAGCTCGGCATAAATCCGGCCTACCGCATCCTGCCCTTCCCTCTGCTCTTGAGCTAAGGTCTGGGCGGAGTGTACCGGGTTTGTCACTGTGAGGTTGACCTGCTCCTCTTTCTCTGTCCTTTCTGCTGACTCCTTCTTCATCATGCCCCCCGGTCGTCTCGGCTCGGCATAAATCCGGCCTACCGCATCTCGTCCCTCTGGCTGCTTCTGAGCCAGGTTTTGGGGGGATGTACCGGGTTCAATGTGTTGAGGTTGTCTCGCTCCTCTCTCTGAGGTCTCAGCCTAGCCTCTTGCCTAAGCTCCATATGGGAAGGTCCCCCATCTCTCTGCTCGATGGAGCCGCACTGCCTGCAATCAGCGCAGGGTCCCTGCCGGCTGAGTCCATCAGCATTGCCATGGTGAGTTCCTGCTCGGTGCTCGAGCTTGTACCGGAACTCGGCCAATATCTCCAGCCATCGAGCTATCTGGTTTGATGGTTCTTTTCTCCTGCATAGCCACCGTAGCGAGGCGTGGTCTGTCCGGAGTTTGAATTCTCGTCCATAGAGGTACGGACGGAAATGCTTTACTGCCTTGATGACAGCGACAAGCTCCTTCCGGGTGACACAGTAATTCTTCTCTGCTGGTGCTAGCGTTTTACTGAAGTAAGTGATGACGCGTTCCTTCCCTTCCTGTACTTGTGACAGTACGGCACAGACTCCTACGGCACTGGCATCAGTATCCAGTGTATATGGCAGGTTGGGGTCGGGATACCCAAGTACTGGAGCCTGAGTGAGTCTGGCTTTGAGCTGGTCGAACGCTGCCTGCTCCTCTTGTCCCCACTTCCATGTCATCTCTTTCCCTGTCATCACTGTGAGAGGTTTAGCTATAGTGGCGTAGTCAGGGAGGTATTGACTGTAATACCCTGCTCTCCCTAGGAATGCCTGCAATCCTTTCACATCCTTAGGTGCCTCCCATCTCCTGACAGCCTCTACCTTTCCAGGATCGGTAGCCACTCCTTTAGCACTCACTACATGTCCGAGGTACTTGACCTCTTCCTGTAGTAGCTCGCACTTGGAGGGCTTCACCTTCAGGTTTGCTTGCTGGAGCCGTCCCAGCACTTCGCCTAGCCTCTGTAAGTGCGTCTGGAAGTCGGGTGCGATGATGATTACATCATCCAGATATAGGAGCAGGGTTTTCCAGTGGAAACCTCTGAGGATCTTCTCCATTAGCCTCTGGAAGGTGACGGGAGCTGATGTCAGTCCGAATGGCAACACCTTCCATTTCCACAGGCCGCTACTTGTGGTGAAAGCAGATTTATCCTGTGCATCCTGGTCCAGTGGTACCTGCTAGTATCCACTGGTGAGGTCCAACATAGTAAAGTACTTACTACCGGCCAGCGCGTCCAACGACTCGTCGATTCGGGGGATGGGGTAGGCGTCCTGCTTAGTTATGTCATTCAGCCTCCGATAATTCACACAGAATCACCATGTGTCGTCCTTCTTTCTTACCAGCACCACGGGGGAACTCCATGCTCTATCAGCAGGTTCGATCAGGTTCTTCTCCAAGTGGTCCTTAATCTGGCGTTCTGCTTCCGCCTCCTTCTCTGGTCCCAGAAGGTGTGGTGGGCACCGGATGGGTCGAGCTCCCTCTACTGTGGGGATTGAGTGTTCTGCTAGGGTCGTCCTACCCAAATCTCCATTGTGGCTGCTGAATACCGATTGGTATTTGATCAGCAGCTCCTTCAATTGTTGCTCCTGCCAAGGGTCCTGGCACCCTTTCTTAGCTTGGGCGAAGAGGTCGTGCAAACGAGGGGGTACCTCCCCTCCTCCTGTCTCATTCCTCTGTTTCCCCTCTTGCTCTGTCAGCCTCTGGACGCCACCCTCTTCCACTCCCGTAAAGGTGCCAATGACCTGTCCTGCGGGTAGTCTTAGGGTGTCCTGCGTCGGGTTGAGACATCTGACCAGTACCCGTCCCTGGGCGTCTGGTTTATTGATACTGGTGGTGATGGGTAACCCACCCTGTAGGCTCTCTATCACTCCTTGTGGAAACGAATACCTGGAGCTGAGGTGGCATGGGATAGTGACCTCCGTCTGTGGGGGCAGCTGGGTGTCATGTCGGACTTGCACCTTGGACACGAGACTTCTCCCGTGGCGGTCGGTACAAGCCAGTTCTTTCCCTTGGATGATCAGTACCGGATGGTCAAACCCCATCTGGCATCCTTGGCTCGTCAGGAAGGGCATTCCCAGGATGACGTCCTCATTTAATTGACTGACCACAAAGGTCTCTTCAAACTTGACATGACGTATCCGTCCTTTTAGTGAGAGCAACCCGTAGAACGGGAGTCTGGTGCCGTCAGCCATGATCCCACGCGAATCATAATGTTGCAAGTTGCGTTGCACGTGATTTGGTAACCGATCAAAGACCCGCTTGGCCAACAGGTTAGTGTTGCAGCCCGTGTCGATGAGGTGTGTTACCGCCTCTCCTTCTACCCTTCCAGGTAGGTAGTAACTTGGTCGATAAGGTCGCTCGATCTGGTTGAGTTGGAGGGTCACAGGTTTCGGAACGAATCCTTCTTTCTCTAGTGGGGGCGTTTGGGTTTGCCTGTCCTTTCTTCTGGGCCTGGGTGGTTCCTGCTGCTCGAGAGTCCCTTCGCCGCCCGTTTCCATTGCCGCTGAGCTGTCGGGTACCAACAGGCTGGCAAAACAGTTATGGAGGGCGATAGGGGGACTAGTCAGGAGGTCCAGAGGAGGAGTTGCTTACCGTGTTGCCGCTGATCCACTGGAGGGAGCCTGTGCCTTTCCCTTCTGGTTCGGAATTGCCCGCGTGCAGTCAGTCGGTTTCCCTACTGCTGCGGGCGGTAGTCGTTTCCCTGGCGGCTAGGCCAACGGACGGTTCTACATGCCTTCCTGGTGTGACCTACTTGCTGGCATCCCCAGCATCTCTTCGGGGGGCTCCGTCTTTGTCTCCGCCTTTAGACTGGCAATCTCTTTGCTCAGTCCCTCTACGGTACGAAGTAACTGTGCCAATTGGTGTTGAGCCGTCTCTTCCTGTCGGGTCCTCTCTCCTTCTAGGGGGTCGACCTCCACTGTCCTGATGTGGGGTCCTCCTAAAGGTTGATGAGGTACTTGCAGGAACTCATTCCCTGCTAGGATTGCTTCTTCAAGATTCTTTGGGCGTACCGCCAACAAGTGCCGTTGTAGGTATGTGTGCCCCAAAGTACTGTGAAAGGTTTGCAATACCAGCTCATCTCTATTCTGCCGTGGAAGGCTGTTGTGTGCGGCCTTGATGAGGTGTTCGACCGTGAGTGCATGGTCTCTGAGGCTGTCTCTGGGATTTCGTCGGTAGCTCAGCAATTTTGCTTGTGCCTCCAAACGAGTCATGCCAAAGGCACCTGCAGTGTCCGCGTCATTTCTTCTACGGTCTCGCCTCAGCCACACCGTTCAGCTTTGCCTATCAAGGCTTGGCGTAGGTGGATCACTGTATCCTCCGTCTGCCAATGGTTAGCTTCGGCCACCTCCTGAAACCTTTGCAGAAAATAGTCAACGTCCCCTGTACCAACATACTGTGGTACCCTAAACTTGTCTCTTGTGGTGGCTATTGACATGCGGTCCAGGATGTGGGTGAGCGTACCCATCATCTGCAGGCTAGAGGGATCCCTGTCTGTGCTCAGTGCTTGTCTTCATTGCGCCATCTCTTTCTGGGAGGTACTGCTTGTGGGTGTCTGTCAATCCCACTGCTGCCAGCAATGTGCAGGATTTAACTCTGGGGGTGTGTACGTTGGTAGCTAGGCCTACTTGCACAACCTCCTGAACTGCTGATGGCTTTTTGTATCTAATGCTGAGCGATACAACCCGCCCACAGGTCAACGAGTATCCTTAGGAATAGTGCTTGACCATTCTAGGTTACTGTCTAGCTGCCGGTTGCGTTAGCTGATTCAGTGCGCAAGCCAGAGGCCGAACTTTGAAAGCGAACTAGCTAGAGCTAGGTTCGGCCAGCAGAGGTTCGGTGATCTGCTTGTTAATTACTACTCGAGTAATAGAGCTTTGTTTGTACGTGCATGTACTAGCGCAAGGTGAAGTTATTGTTTGAGAACAAAGAAACTTCTGAGAGTGTGCAAGCTGACTCTGCCTTTATTTCTGCCTGACATGGCTATTTATAAAAAGGGTTACATAATATAATTTACACACACAAAAGAAGCCACACCTAGCACAAGTGGTTGGCTAGAATGCACAAATGATTAAACAGTGGGTGTAGCTTGAGTAATTGCATGACTGAATCGCTATATAATGTATATGATATAAGTGTACATAGAACGGTTCGACCTAGAGCGAAGGCATAGAACTAGAAACAGATTGTAAATGTAAGTAGACATGTGGTACAGATGGCGCCGTTCGTCACATTATTATTGTTACTAATAATTTATTAATAAATCATTGAAGTCATTTATTGTTATTGTTCTTCATGTTATTGGTGAATGAATTGAATATATATGTGCACAACACTACTAAAAATAATCAATTTTTTTCTAAATAACAACTAACTTGTTATTATTATTTACTTTATTATTACTACTTACTACTCCTTCTGCTACTACCACTGCTTGCTACTGCTGCTGCTACTATACTACATACTGAAACTAAATTATTATTAATTATTACACTTTTTGAAAAATTATTATTATTTATTGTTTAACCAACCCCTTTCAATGCAACATACATGCTCGCCCACTTTGAATGAAACATACATGTGTGTATGTGTGTCTGAGGGTATATGCTTCACAATTACCAATGGTTGATGATGTTGAATAAAGAATAATGGAGGGGACGCCATTGCAAACAATCATCACCCAGGCAACCCCATGTACATTCACATAGTATTTTTATCGATATATATATATTCTAGATCTTTTTAAGAGAAACAATTACATGTTTTGGAATTATTAATTATTTATTTGATCAGGTTCGCACGAAATTGTATTACGATATTGTCTGGTATCATTAAAGCGTGACTTACGATTTCTTTGTTTGCTTCTTATATTTAAATGGTTGTCATGATTAAATAAATCAGAGTTTCCCTGACTCTCAAAAGTTGCTTACACTACACTGACTAAGGAGGATAGCACAAGCAGGAGCACAAATAACAGACTACAACTTGCACTAACCAATCATCTGTGTAGGAGAAACCTTGGTAGAAAGTGACGGTAGTTTCGGCCCTTTGCTGCGTATTCTCGCTAGCCAAAGTACGGTGCCAAGCATTTCGCCCTTTTACAAATATCGGGATAGACAAGTCGACCAGTATAGCACCGACTGACTAACCGAAAAAGCCGAACAAGCCACTCAGAAATTGCATTGTAATTGTGGGAAGTTGTACAGGTGTATAACTACCATAAACACCCAAAATCCTGTACAGTGGTGGCAGCAGTGGGGTTGAGAAGAATCCGATAGAAGATAACTCCCACAAAAAGAATACGAAAGCAAGAAAGTGGAAGAAGGATGGCTACTAGAAGGAGGGCAGTCAGTACAGACCAAGATGGAGCACCCATGCACATTATGGGCACCCTGACAAATATTTTAGACAGAATGACAGTCACCAACAACAGGGACAAGTTCCAGGCTCCCAAATTCAATGGAAAGGGAGATGTAAACTACTTCTTACAGCGACTACAGGAAGTAGCATGAGCAAATAGGTGGCCAGAAAGGGAGGCAACAATACACCTCAGACAAGCATTGATGGGAAAGGCAGAACAGTGTGGGCGTTGCCTAACCCAACAGGCAATAATGCAGGCCCTACAAGCCTGTTTTGGACTTACAAGGGCAGAGGCACAGAATAAACTAATGCATTACAGAAAGCCACCTAGAGACACATTGAGGGAACATGCCCTCACTGTGGAACAGCTGATCGAAGCAGCCTACCAGGACCTCCCACAGAGAAATAGGACAGAACTAACGTTACAAACGTTCCAAAGCACCCTGGGGCATACGTACCTACAGTGGCATTTATTAGCAATTCGACCCACTACAGTAAAAGAAGCCATACAAGCGGGCAGCGAATTTCTTAAGATTGAGCACCCACCACCGGCCCATACCAATGGCCGGATGATACATGAGGACCAGTTAGAAGAAGTACCCACGGAATACACACCACAGGCTACCTGCAAAGAAGTGGAAGACCCACTGGGGAAGCTCATGGCTACTATAGCCGAACTAAGCAAAGAAATTGCCGACCTAAAAGGTAAGCCCAAGGACCCTCCACTAAAACGATGTTGGGGATGCCAGCGGTCAGTGCACTTTCGAAGAGAATGTAGGACGGCCCCCTGGACTAACAACCAGGGAAATGGGTACGGCCCGCAACAGTAGGGCCACCTACTAGTTGCAACAGGAAGCACAACCAAAACAGAGGCCACCAGTCCGACAGGACACACCACCAGGGAAACACTCCACCTGTCGCCCCCCCCCCCCCCCTTACCAACACCTCCCACCTGGATTCCGCTACAGAACAGGTACACCCCCCTAGCGGCAGAAGCAGAGGAAGAAGTAGACGAGGAAGAAGCAGATGAGGAAGAAGAGGAACCCCCAGTAAAAATAAAGAGAAGGCGGCAACGGAATAAATCCAGTCAGACATCCCCGCCGTCCAGAGACACAAAGATAGGACACAAGCCCATGACAGTTCACCTGAACCAAATTGAACGACCCTACAAATCCAGCTACTACCTTCCCTGACAAGTAGAGGGACGGGCGGTGTCATACTTAATAGACACGGGCTGCAATACAAACTTGTTGTCAAAACGAGTATTTGATCAACTGTCTACTATAATAAAAGGAAACCTGCAAGACTACGATTCACATAAGTTGATGGCAGACGACACTCGGTTGCCCTTTGATGGACTGATCACCCTATCCGGACGCATCCGCCAAGTCAAGTATAAAGAGACCTTCATGGTCAGCCAGGTGAATGAAGACATAATCTTGGGCATGCCCTTTCTTGCTAACCACAACTGCCAGATGGGGTTTGACAAACCCATTCTGAGGATACAAGAACAGGAGCTGACCTGTACAGACAGACATGGGAGGAATTTGATTTCCAAAGTTCAAGTACGCCAGAACACAAGTATACCACCACAGGCAGAGGCCACCGTCTCCTGTCACCTAACTAACAAAGACCCCTGCCAACAAGGAATAATAGAGAGCATTGAGGGCGGACTGATGCTCGCCGCTAGCATAAATACACCCGATAGCCAGGGAAGAGTGTTGGTACGCTGCATTAACCCCTCGCAAGACGCCCTACACATATCAGCGGGCTAGATCATAGGGACATACACTGGTATAGGACACAAGGAGGTTCAACCCCTCCCTACAGAGGCCCCACAGACCGGACCTATACAAGGAGACCTCCCAAGCCACCTACAGCCACTGTTTCAGCAAGCACGCCAAGGGTGTAAGAACACGAGAGAAGAAAGACAATTAAGGACACTACTATTGGAATATCAGTAGGTGTTCAGCCAAAACGACGATGACATCGGACGGACACATCTCGCCGAACGCTCCATCCTCACAGAACCTGGAACCCGGCCGATCCGCTGTCCACCTCACCGATTGGGCCCAGAAAAAGAGGCGGAAGCAGAGCGCCAAGTGAAGGAACTGTTAGCAAAGGACCTGATAGAACCCGCGAACGGGGCTTGGAGTTCACCAGTAGTGCTCGTGAGGAAGAAAGAAGAATCTTCGAGATTTTGTGTCGACTACAGAAAGCTGAACGACATCACAAGGCAAGACGCATACCCACTTACCAGGATTGACGACTCCTTGGATGCATTAGCCGGGAGCAAGTACTTCTCCATCCTGGACTTGACCAGCGGGTACTGGCAAGTCCCCTTAGACCAAGACGCCCAAACAAGTCAGCATTTATCACCCGGAGTGGCTTGTGGAGATGGAAAGTGTTACCTTTCGGCCTCACCTCGGCCCCGGCCACCTTCCAACGGTTGATGGAGAGAGTGCTCAAGGGGTTACATTGGAAGACGCTGCTCTTGTATCTCGACGACATGATCATAATAGCCCCAGATTTCAACACACATATAGAAAGGCTAGGGGAGGTGCGTTCCTGTCTTCAACAAGCAGACCTCTAGGTGAAACCCTCGAAATGTGAGATATTGAGTCAACGAGTGAGATACCTGGGCCATGTAGTAAGCGCCGAAGGAGCGGCCACGGATCCGGACAAAGTCACAGCGGTAGAGAGGTGGCAGGAACCTAAGGATGTCCGTGCCCTACAAGCTTTCCTAGGCACCACCGGATATTATCGGCAGTACCTGCCGGACTATGCTACCACAGCAAAACCCTTGACAGTACTTACAGGGAAAAGCATCCCTGGAAGTGGGGGGAGGTGGAGCAGCAGGCGTTTGACCAACTTAAAGCCGGACTGAGCCATGCACCAGTATTGGGCTACCCGAACCCCACACTCCAATACATATTGGACAAAGGCGCCAGTGCTGTGGGCCTGGGAGGTGTACTCTCGCAGGAGCAGGAAGGAAAGGAACGTGTAATTGCATATTACAGCAAGACGCTGTCCCCGGCGGAGCGGAATTACTGCGTGACACAGATAGAGGTCCTGGCAGTAGTGAAAGCAGTTAAGCATTTCCGCCCCTATCTATACGGACAAGAATTTAGGCTACCCACAGATCACGCTTCACTCCGCTGGTTGTGTCGGCGCAAGGAGCCATCCAGTCAGATGGCTGGAGACCTTGGCCGAATTTAGGTACAAATCAGAACACCGGGCCGGACCACAACACGGAAATGCAGATGGGCTTAGCAGGAAAGACCAGTGTGCTAATTGCAAGCAATGCAACTCTATAGAGCAACGAGGTGGTGGCCCCACGCACACGGAACTGAGGCAAGACCCGCCTAACGGACAAGTGAGTATCATGATCACCAGCCCCACTACCAATACTAAGGAGTTGGCTCAGGCCCAGAGAGAGGGAAGCAACCCTGTCGCAAGAATGTATGCAGAGATGCAGAACCCTGGAACCCTAACCCGTCAAGAGCTGGAGGAGAGCAGCTCCGAACTCCGGATACTATATGACAGACGAGAGATGCTGAGTATCCGGCCAGATGGAGTGCTAGTCATGAGATTTTACCAGCATGGCCAAACCAAGTTCTGTGCAGTTTGCCCACCATCATGGCAGCAGAAGACTGTGTGGGAGACACACCAGATGGCACATGCCGGGATACACCGGACGCAGGCACGGCCAATGTTAGATTGGTACTGGCCCGGCATGTCGGCCCTGACTCGCCGACTGGTAAACAGTTGCGAGATCTGTCAGGTGGCGAAGAAAAGTAGGAAACCCAACCCTCCAAAAGGACACAGACTCTGCGCAGGAAGACCCTTCCAGAAATTGGCCGTGGACCTAGTGGGCCACCTCCCACTCACCGAGAGGAGGAACAGGTGGATCTTAGTAATGACAGACCACTTCACAAAATGGCAAGATGCTATAGCAATACCAAATGCCACAGCACCCACCGTGGCAAGTACCTTAGACAAACGAGTATTTAAATACTAGGTGCCGCCCGAACATATACACACGGACCAAGGTGCTCAATTTGAATCCACCCTACTGGAGGAATTGTGTACACTATGGGGAGTACAGAAAACAGGGACAACGCCGTACCACCCACAGGGGAATGGCATGGTAGAGCAGCAAAACCGAACCTTCGGTGACGCTCTAAGAACCCTCATACTGACCAAGGGGCAAGACGAGTGGGACCAGCTACTCCCACAGATTATGCGTGCGTGCAGGGTTACCCCCAATTCCACAACAGGGGAGACACCAAACATGATGATGCTGGGGAGAGAGGTCCGACTCCCGGACCATCTCACAGGTTCCCCCCCCTACCCTAGACAATCACGGACTGACAGAACACACTGTATAAGTCCAAGAGAACCTGCAGATAGCCTACGAGTATGTCCGTCAACAACAGCAGCAGATCCGGCAGGAGAAGACGGGAGAACCCCCTCGATTTGGAGAAGGGGATTTGGTAGAGATGGAGAATAAGCGGAGGACGAAAGGAAGCAACCCAAAACTGCAACGAAGCTATGTGGGCCCGTACAGGATCACACACGCCTATCTCAATCACACATACAGGTTAGAAAAAGATTGCCAGGGGTTTGTACAGAACGGCCGACGGTTGAAATTATACAAGACATGCCAAGGACCCATTGGTCGGGCACCTACCAGTAGAGAACAAGCCGTCCGGCCAAACATGCGAGGAGCATACAGGAGGAGAACACAGACTCAAGAGGAAGAGAGACAACTCCCAAGAGACCTACCACCCCCTAGGTTGGAACCCATGCCAATACCGGAAGCCCCCAACAACTTGGACAAAGTGCTGAACATATAGATACACCAAACATAGAGGAAGAAGTTATAGAGAGGAGGGCAGACCCCCCAGAGACACCGGCCCCTCCAAGAGAAGCGGCAGCAGAGAGACCGATTACAGAAGAAAGAGGTTCACTAGATGAAGAGAGTTGGCCAGCACTACCTAATAGAACAGAGGCCAGTACAACCCAAGAAAGGCCATAGAGAAATAGGAGGCAGCCTGTGAAGTTCACGGACTACCACTGTTATCGTACAAGAGAAAGAGAAGACAAACCCAAAGTACCCCCTCCGAAAGAGGAGAAAAATTTTGCACATATTCCGTGGACAAACTTACAGGAAACACAAAATCGACTGGGAATACAGCCACAGATAGAAAAACAGAATAATATCGGTGGAGGTAACAAAACAGGGGGGCCACCAACGACAAAAATTACTACCGCAAGTGAGAGGGCAACTCCCCCGGAGAATAACATAGAAGTAAACTCTAGCCATAGAGATAACCATAACTACGCCCACCAACCGATGCGTCACAAGAACAATAGAAGGAGAGAAAATATTGGCCAATGACGACGCTTACAACAACAAGTACCGCGAGGAGAATAAATTACAATCCCTTTCTCCAGTACCGCCACACCACACAAAAACGGACTTTCAGAAAATTCTCAAAGCAATTAAATCATTTGAAAGAGAAATGGCTGCTAATAATGACGGATACTTATCAGTGGACGAAGACACCGACATTGCAAGAGAAGTGCTAGGAAAGCCAAAGGTGGAAAGACAGAGCCGGAGTAGGATACCAAAGAAGGAGATAAGTGCTACAATCTCTCCTACGAGAATTAACAGAGTAGAAGTACCAGAGCCAGGAGCCGCACGATGTAGAGTGAGGAAGGAACAGCTAGTTTCTCCCACTCCCCCGACTACCAAACCAACAGAGGTACGGCTGACCGACGCCACTAGACAAGCCATCAAACAGGTAGCAAAACAAATCCCGGCCACAGAGGACTGGGAATGTACCATCTGTCGGCTACGGCTACCCAGAAAACGCATCTTATATCACACCCGACAGCACTATGTCTTCTATTTCTGTACATGTAGTGAGAAAAGTAGCTCACGTGACACAATACTCAAACACATTCGGTAGCACAATGGAGACCTCACACACGGAGGAGACTCTCGCCCCTTGTTTGAAGTAGATGCCGCTTCATATGAAGAATTCTGCAAATATCTGAAGTGGAGTAAACCTGCAGCATTCGAAACTCCCATTCCTATTAAAGACAAATCAGGCAATACTCCTAGTAAAGGCAGTATCGAGAGACGGCTAGGACCAAGGCCAGACGAAACACCACAGAAAGTGGTAAAGCTAGAGCCATCAACAGTATCTCCTATTAAAGCCAGCCAGAGCGAACAGAAAAGAAAGACGGCTGGACCAGGAACAGTTACATAGTAACCTACAGATGCACCCAGTGAGAGAGTAACCAAGTACAGATCACTTGTGGAGGACGCTGGGCAGAGTGAGGCGAAGAGGAGGTCAGGAAGAGACCAAGATAGAGTCGATGAAGAGAAACGTGAGGAAAGGTATAGAAAGATAAAAAGGTACGAAGAAGAACTATATCAAGTTACTCGAGAAGCTTACCGCCGCTTGCAGAGAGCAGAGAAGTTGAAAGAAAAGATAAGATGAGAGAGGTGCTTACCATAGACAATTATCGGACGTTCTATTATTAACTGTTCTATGCATATAGATGTCGCCCCCAGTTGTGTTATTGGCCCCAGGATTGCCAATCGGGGGGGGGGGGGGGAGTGTGTAGGGGACGCCATTACAAACAATCGTCACCCAGGCAACCCCATGTACATTCACATAGGATTTTTATCAATATATATATTCTAAATCTTTTTAAGAGAAACAATTACATGTTTTGGAATTATAAATTATTTATTTGATCAGGTTCGCACGAAGTTGTAGTACGATATTGTCTGGTATCAATAAGGCGTTACTTACGATTTCTTTGTTTGCTTCTTATATTTAAATGGTTGTCATGATTAAATAAATCAGAGTTTTCCTGACTCTCAAAAGTTGCTTACACTACACTGACTAAGGAGGATAGCACAAGCAGGAGCACACATAACCGACTGCAACTTGCACTAACCAATCATCTGTGTAGGAGAAACCTTGGTAGAAAGTGATCGGTCGTTTTGGCCATTTGCTGCGTATTCTCGCTAGCCGAAGTACGGTGCCAAGCATTTCACCCTTATACAAATATTGGGATAAACAAGTCGACCAGTATAGCACCGACTGACTAACAAAAAAAGCTGAACAAGCCACTCAGAAATTGCATTGTAATTGTGGGAAGTTGTACAGGTGTGTAACTACCATAAACACCCAAAATCCTGTACAATAATACATACTATTCATTCTAGCAACCATATTAAAAACATACCACATCATTTATTATGGTTTGAAGGGGGTGCCAAAGAACACTAAGGGGGGAGCCATCAAAAACTTTTTTGGGGCTCCGCCCCCAACCCCGGTTGGCTCCCCCTTTCTGTTTTTCTGAATCCGCCTCTGCTATTAAGCACCGTAAAAAACACCTGCTAAAATCACTGGCTTTTCTGAAATAGTTTAAAAGCGAAGTGAACAAGAGTTTGCTTCTATTTTTTTCCGGTTCATGCTTTTCGCAAGTGTAAGAAAATTAAAAAGGATCAAGGAATAGTGTAAGAGAGGAAGCTGGAGTAAACGGCAGCTGAGGAGCAACGCCTCCATACTCCCCTTCGTCTGTATCATCTCCTGCCACCCGTATGTGAGTAGTGCGCTCTTTGTGTGCAGTCTTTTTCTGCAGGTATTCGTTACCTGCTCTTATTGCATCTGCAGGGTCTGCTGGCTGCATAGCCAGGAGATGCCTCTGCAGGTATGCATTTCTTATAGTGGAGCTGAATATGTCGAGCATAATGCGTTGCACTGGTGAGAGGTCTTCGTACGCCTGACAAAATAGACGCTCAACCTCATTTGCATCCTCCTGAAATGAGGTCTTATAAGACCTCCAAAGGCTAGTTAACTTTGACATAGCCTTTCCGGGATTTGCAACAAAGCTTGGTCTCAATGCTGTGAATATCCCTTGTAGGTGTGGGGGCTTTCCACACTCCAGTGCACTGCCTCTCAAAGACTCACGCAAGTGCAACATGGCAGTCTGCTCATGCCACTCACTTGTCTCGGCCACCTCGACAAAGCGTGTGATGGATAAAATATTCCAGGTCACATTCACATTCGTATCTAAGTGCCTTGAAAATTGGATGATGGTTAGCATTAGCTGGTCGTATAACTCAGGGTTGACAGCAGGGGCTCTGCTTGCACTAGGAGTGCTGTTGGCCGCCATTGCCATGACTAGAAGAATAATTAACTCTAAATTCTACAAGTAGGGCTGTAAAACAGGTTGTTGAACCAGTCTTAGCAGATGCAGGGTCGGTAGTAGCTAATGCAGGGCCAGTATTGACTAGTGCAGGGCCGGTATAGGCACTATGAACGGCCGGTATAGACTGATGCAGACTCGGTACCAATGGTATGCAGGGTCGGTCTGTCTAGAAACTGTCTGGTGATGATCAAAACAATATCTGCGTAGTTTCGCAAGACAGAGTTTAGACTCAACGTCTATTGCTGTGGCAATGGTTGTAGGCGGTAAAAAGTCATCACCTATTTGCAAATCACTGTCGCTCACTTGGCAGGGAGCACTGCTGAAGTTGGAAAAGAGTCCACGACTTTTGCAGGAGTGACTGCTTTTTATCCTGTGCTGTAGATACAGGATCTGGATGCTGGTTCTGTTTAGTGTATAGCCAGGGTAACGGAACTGAGTAGGGTGTGTGATGGATCCTACCAATGTAGTGGCGTTTAGGGGCTTAGAAGCCCCAACTAGAGTCGGTAAGTATGATTTAACCAGTTGCCGTTTAACCTGTGACAACAGCAGGTCGGTATGGTACCAAAAGAATGTGCTAGAGTATCTCCAACACCACAACCAGTAACGAGCTCTCGGCTCAAAGGCATAACTCAGAGCTTTTGAGTAACTATGCATTTATTCATCCAGAATCAAACGAGAAGCAAAAGCCACATTCCAACTGATCTGTTAAGGCACAAGTTTGGCATTTATTGGCAATTCAGAGGAAGCGATTCTTAGAAATAACCAATTACATAAGAATAATATACGATGAACAAATGAACAATGACATATAAATAGATATTGAATCAAGTGGCTAGTATATGGTTGAAAAAATAGGACGCCTATTTAAGGTAGGTGGAGTTATAAGGTATATAGCCAATCACAGACGTAGCCACTTCCTGTCCTTGGTATTTTGTCTTCATCAGCCTTTGATGTTGTTTTTTCATCTAGTTTACAGGTGGTTATCTCCCAAATATGTCCTTCTGCTTTTCCCGGCTATTTTGTAACTCCCAGTCCAGGCTGAGTCACTTCCTGCTCGCCCTGCAAGGTCGGTAATGAGTCATACCAGGTTGGTATAGCTTGCTACAGGGTTGGTACTGCCCTTCACAGGGTCGGTACTGAGTCATACGGAAGGTCAATCAATCCTGTATGATTTATTTCGACCATTCTAGCTATCTAGCGGCTAATACAAAGCTACCAGTGTGTAAGTACAGTGTGCGCAGAAGTAGGTAACACTAAAATCCAGAACACATTGGTACTTTTCATTGTTATTAGGTCATTGTACCAATCGTGTATGTTATTTGTTATACTTCAGTGATTTTCGGATCCGAAAATTGTCCAATGAAGATATAAAACAAAATTTTAGCACTCGCTGAAACACTTGCAACCGTCATAGGTTTACCAAGAATATTTCTAAGATGTTGGAATGGGTAGCCAACACTCATAACATGCTTATTATTACTGGTGTTATGAAAATATAAAAAATCATTTGCAGTTTGACGAGGTTGCTGTTTGAAACACCTCATAAGGAAATATGAATGACATATCAGATAAAAATAGAAACGACTGGAGCCATTCTTTAAAAAAACCCATCAAAATAACAATGATATATGATTAATCAGAATTAATAATTATCAAAAATGATGAGAAAACTTAATTTTTAACTTTAATAATTAAAAGGGTACCTATGAAATATAATTTTAACTAAAGATTAAATGGAAAATTCATATTAATATCACAAAATAATAATTCTGATTTGTGTTGTATGGCTTATAAATAGTATCATTTTTTACCAACATAATCAACATAGTATCATTTTTCATAGCTTCACCAAGGAGGGTTGTGAATTATCTAATTGGCGCTGCTAATGCGTGCACCTAGTATGCCTTGACTCCAAAAATTAACTCTGTTTTATTAAGTTCTAGGGAGCAGTTATCAGCCAATCATGTTTGTGTACTTCGTCAGGCGCCAATTAAATCAATCAATCAACTGCACAGTTTTTCTGGCTACCAAACATTCATGCTGTAGAGCTGTATGATTTGAAATGAAGCTTATTTGTGATCAAGTGACTCAAGTATCTGCTTTCAATCCACTGATCCCTAATTATGGTCAACTATGGATATACTACTCAATGCAGCTACAAACTAAATCTTCATGGTCATCAATAAACACTGATATTCATTCCTTCAGTCATAAAAATTGAACTCCGATTAACGTGAATCGTCATGGCATCTGATGTATTAGCATTGAGTAAAGGTGGAGCTTTCAAACTGAATTAACCACCATTGTAACACGCTTTGATTGTTTTCAAATGTGCTGCCGAGAGATATTATAAGTTTCCCTAGACTTTTTGGTTTACTACCTACTTTAGCACATGTTAGAATGAGATTGCCAGTTTTTGTTTGTTTCAATTGCATCCTAAGTAAGCAGTTTGGGTTACAACAATTTGTTTCATCATGTCTTTGTGACAAAGGGTTAATAAAGGTATTCTTGACTGATGTTCGTCCAAACAAGAAATAACAAAATAATTATAACGGCAATAATTTTTTTTTGAACCCGATGGTAAAGAAAAAATGGTCACCCAATAAAAAATAAACATCGGCAAGCCTTTATTTATATTATTTGTAGGTTACGAATGAAACTGAACAATAAATTAAAAATGATATGCGAGTCTAACTTGTTCATTTTACCAGATCAGTTTCACGTCCCCAGAAACTTGTTTAAGTCAACTATCATCATCCAAAAGTAATGTGTAAAAGGGGCTACATTACAAATTATATGAGTGTATAACAATGTGGTTTTCAGATGTTCTCAATTACTTTCTAAATTAGGAGTTATCTTCTGTATGATCTAGCTGACAATCTATTAGAAGCTGTTAAACATTTATGGGGTTCTAAACTAATGTTCTGAGCCATGCTCAGTGTATTGACTTACAATCACTTATTATGTCATGTCCTTTTTCTATAGTGGTTTGGCAACAAAATAAAAAGATTAAAAATTTTACCTGTTTTAATTGCTATTAGGATGATTGGTATGGAGATATGGAGGCCTTAAAAACAGAGAAGTCTTTGGAACAAGACCAAGCACAGCCTTCAGTAACCGAGAATATATTTCCTGATCAGCTGTTGTTCATAAAATCATGTGCCCCTCAAGCTCTATCTGTCATTGGGGCTCATCACTCTGAAAACTATGACAGAGCAGAAGTTCTAAATCATTTACTCAATGAAGTACCCAGTAAGTCAATGTCTATTATCTGACCAAATTTCTCTGGTATGGTAAATAGCTATTTGTGCTGATTGGTTCAACAATTTCCTAATGTTACAGGCTTTGCCAACCAGTTCTTGAGACACATTCGCCAGCTGCTTGAAAAGCAAAACCTTACCTATGGCGTCCACTGGACAAGAGTCAATGCTGCAGATGCCAACAAAATGAAAAAAGCAGAAACGCTGAGGCAATCTCTATTATTATTTTGCATGCTCCCAAAGTGAAGCGGCAAACTAGCTTTTTCATTTAATCTGTAAAAAATAAAGTGCCGCAATGCTCACTCTTTAAGATGTTTGACGTAAAAAAAACAATGCGGCTGAAATTCATTTTAGGATAACTAAAAATTGTTAGCAACAAATTATTCTTGAAATGTTTTTATTTGCAGGAGAGCTTTGGTTGACACTTTAGAACAAGAGTTCAGACCCGCTATAGCAGCTGTTATAGCAAGCATTGACCCTCATCGAAACCTCAAGCTTCTTGCTGACAAAGACAACAAAAATTACGAAGGGATACGTAAATTGTGGCTGAATGTGTTTCAGCTACCTCATGAGATAGGACTTTCTTATGACAAGGTTTACCAGCAAGCAACAGAATTTTTTTGCAGCAATCTTTTTTGATGTACTTTGCTTGTTTTCATCATCAAACTTTTTTGTGTTGTGTTGGAACTGCAAATGAATGCTAAAAAAACATGCAAGTTTGAGGAAAAAGACAGCACTGCTATATTTAGCAACTGTTTGTAATTTTTTCTCAAATTACTTCCTGCAAAATCTGTATTTTGCAGAAATTGTGGCTATTTTTTGCTCGTCAGAAATTTGAGAAGATTCTTATATCAGTTTAGCAAAAGTATTATTTAAATGGCTTTTCAGTTAAGCTAGAAAACAGGGCCTCCCATGGAAAGATACTCCAATGCCTGATAATACATCGTAAAATTACTGTATAGGATTTTGGTATGGTTTCCACTAAATTTCACTAATCTCAAGTATTCTACCTCTCTCCAGAGGGGACACTGTGCCGGTATGACAGTAACAACTCTGATCAGTTACTGCCGGATCAGTTGGCAAGCACAGAGCCCAAGGCTCAGACAAACTACACAGAGTGCTGTTTGAATAGTGGCTTTATTCATCAGTACCAACGTCCTAGGGTGGCTCTCTACTAGGGTGATTGGCAAGACATGAATGAAAGAATGTAAAGAAACATAAGAGCCCCAGCCATTATGTAGGCAGGCTGGCAGGAAGTAATTTGCATATTATATATAAGAATGCATGCACAGGAAGTAAATAGACCACTAATAGTGGATATATACATGTAGATAGTTAACAAATCATACAGTGGAACAAAATTAAAGGTAAATGTTGCCAAGTGGCTAAAGGGCAGAGTGCTATCTCCATTGTCCAATCATAGACTTCATAGGGTCCCAAGGCTATACCTAGCCTGTGGTCGTTATATATGCCGATCCAAGAACGGGTACTTCTGGCTCCAGGTTGGAGTAGGCTCCTAAATGGCTTTAGAAATCCTTGGCTAAGGCCGCCATCTTTTACCGGCCCAGTATCACCATACGGGGTTGGTCCTGGGGGCACTACCTACCCTGCAGGGGTCAAGACTGGCCCTGCAAGCTGTGCTACCAGCACAGCAAGTCATTCAACTGTCCCAGCACTTTTTACAAGGGCTGGAGGTAGAATTCCAGCACACTTATGTTGGTGTTTTGATAGCAAACTAGCAGTTTACTACTGGCATGCACCAAAATCTACCGTATTATGACTGAGTGACTATTTAATTCAGCTACCAGCAGTCAGTAGTTACCATAGCTGTCAATGTTTTTTAGGCTCTTCCACATGGATTCAAAATGTTTCACATAGGAGATGAAAATGAGATGAGATTTGAAGTAGCATTCCCATTTTCATGGAGAATTAAAGATGTTGTCGATTCATTGATGGACACTATTCCTGGGGAGAAAGGTATGTGTGTGATTGCAGTAAGTAGTAAATGAAAATGGAAAAAGGTTTTGAGCAAAAAAATTCCAAATCTGACAAGAAAAATACTTTCATTCTTTTTGTTTAACCAACTACAGCATTTACAACACTTTTCATTATTTGATCCAAACTAAATACTGTAGTAGAGCTGCTAAGATTATTGGTTATTGTTGAATAATAACTATAGAATTATCAAACCACAAAAAAGACAATGACCCATTATCGAAAAAATTATTGGAGTTAATCATCATCCAAGTAATTTCATAATACAAATCAAATAGGAAATGTATATAAAAGCATTGCATATTAAAAGCTTATTTGCTAATTACTGCAAAAGTTTTGTAAAATTGTTGTCCCTGTTGATTTTTGTCTATAACGGTCATTATTTCACTATGAAACTTGCATAGTTATGTCATAGTTGTTTTAGAAGCTTTTCCGGTTAAAAGATTTTCCATTGGATGGTTAAGAGATTTATTGCAGGACAATTTACTCCATAATTAATCATGCTAGTATGTGGACTTGAATACTTGACCATTAAAAATTTAAGGAAAAAATGTAAAAACATGTAACTTTGGTGTCGTTTACAGCTAAATGGTTTCTCTGTTTTCCACCAACAAATCTTTACAATATTATTCTTTACTAAAAGGCTATAGTTAATTTTGTGAAACCTAGCATAAAGCTTAAATAACTCTATAGAAGATTGGCAGGTAGCAGTTGTGTTTTTATCTCAACAGCGGTTGCACATGCATTTTTTATTGTGGATCAGCTTTTGTATCTCACTCTTACAAACTGAATAGCGTAAACAACCCAGAGCAGAGACAATTGAATGGCTGATACATTTATACCCGAGTCTAATAAAGAGAGTATGTACAACTGTGCTCAGAGCATGTTATATACATAGAAGGCTGACTTATGGTGGTAGTAAAGAGTCTGCTGGAGTCTATTGATTAACAAAGAATTATAAAAGTGTCACATATTATTTCTTACGTTAGTTCAGTGCTGTATTCTCTTGGCCGGCCACACGGCCGTGCCGCCCCAACTTTTTGTGTTTTCGGAAAAACGGCTATGTAACTTCATGTGCTTCAGGGGATGACAACAACCAATTAAATTCTTATCAATTATAACAGCTTGGATTTCCCAACACTTGTTGCTATCCAACAGACTCGTTCTCGTAGCAAGTTTTAACATATAATTCTGTATCGTCTGTATTATGGGGGGCTATGTTTAACCTCCCGATCCACATTTTGTGCAATGCGTTCTATGTCAATGTCGTATTAGACTTCCGGCAATGCTTCTGTTGTTTTCAACCAACGACTAGCTAGCTGGAAAGTATGAGCCAGAAAAAACTGACAAGCTTTTTTGTTAGGAGTAATAACAATCCAGTTAGGTAAGTATGTATGCACTACTGTTCAATAAATGCTAGCAGCAACTTACAAGCTTCCTTCTTATCTAGTAGTATCATCTGTTTAAATTAATTTTCATATTATTTTTTTCTAACTAATTATTATTATTAAATTATTTTTCTTTTTATTGTTATTTATTAGTTAATTAATAATTATTATTCATGGTTATTTTTTTCTAACTAATTATTATTTTATTTTTAGTATAATTTGCTAGTTAATTAATAATTAGTATGGTCTTTTCCTATTAATTATTATTGTTTTTTTCTTATTAATTATTATTTTGGTAGTATAATACTTGCTATTTGTAAGTTATACTGTCAATGTCATCATTATTTTATTATTCATTATTTATATTTGTCTGTTTACCATTAGTATCATAATTTATTATTATTGACATTATTTATTTCATTGCCTATATTATTATGTTTATTAATTATTATATACTTTTTTGAGTTACTATTACTACCTACCTAACCTACCTACCTACTAACTATTATTTTCCACTGCTAAACTGATGCATGTAGAAATAGTAGTGAGCATGAACACACTGTGATAAAAACACCTGCTGCTACTAAGACTAACTACTAACTTTAAACTCTCATAGAAGGCAGAAATGATAATAATAATTCCATTGGTGCTTGTCTTTCATGTAATTTATTTTTTATCATTTTAATTATTAGTTGTTGTAAATTGATGGCTGTCTTATTTATTTCTTTGTTATAATGTTCCCAACTTTTTTGTCCTGTTCTTTTAAAATTAGAGTTCAGCACGATTCAGGTGCTACTTGTAGTGATGCTCTAAACCTAGAGCCTCCGACTACTGTCGGTAAGAGTGTCTGTCTTTCTCGCTGCTTAGTTGAATTACTATTTATTTAGAACGTAATTAGTGCTCTGCATGACTCTGCCTGCTGCTTTTGTGCATGCATTTTTGTATGTCTCTGCTCTGCTTGCTGTTTATTTATTAAGTAACTTACGGTATGGGATGGATGGAGAATGCTGAAGAAAGTTTCAAACGTATTAGCTGTATATATATATAACCAATGATGTTTTAGATGTGATGCCACCTGTCGTTTCAAATCAGCATTCCCAAAGATGCTGCACGAAGAGAGTACTTTCTATCTCTGGACTCCACTATCTCCACCATAACTGACAGTTTCTCACAGGATTTTACAGATATCTATCAATCTTTAACATCACTTATCAAAAATGCCATTGCAGATGAGCCTTGCGTCATCCAAGAGGACATTGCAAAGCTGTATGGAGATGACATTAACATGATTGACCTGAAGACGCAGCTGGAGCTTGTACACTCTTTGCTTGCTGGCACGGCAGTGGCCACGGTGAAGGAACTTGCTAGTTGGCTGCGCTCTACTCTTACCCGAGCATAATTGAATCAGGTGGAAAACCTGACAAAACTCATTCTCACCTTACCGGCTACGAATGCGTGTAGTGAAAGGGGGTTTTCAGCACTGAAATGTATCAAAACCTATTTGAGAAGCTCCATGTCACAAACCAGGCTAAATGCATGCATGCTGTTGCATTCCTACAAAGATCTTACAGATCAGATCGATGTTGAGGAAGTTGTCAGGGAGCTTGTGAGAAGCCACAATAACCAGGTTACTCGAATAGCAGTTGCATAAAAGAAAAGATTTGTGATTTTGTAAAATTTTGCATTGGTTAATCAGCTATCCTGTTTTAGAAAAAATAGCAGCAGGAAATGTACAAAAGTAAATTTGTAATAAAAATACCTTGAATAAACTTTCCATAAATGTGATCGTGAAAGGTTAATTCAGTATATTATCCTATTTCTAGTATACTTTATATCTTCCCTGCTTCTAATGATACTAAAATGGAAAAGCCAATAAACCAATGCAAAAATCATACTGTCTGTGCCCTAGAGTGTCGGTTTAATTACAATATTGTAGCAGCACACCTAATTTTGTGCTCTATTATATAAGACGAGTAAATATCATGTGCTGCAATACATCATGTAAATCTTGCAGAAACAATTATTTCAATTTCATGATATATTGCTGGGTTGCTATTTCAGCAAAGTAGTTACACTTACACTACACATCCCAATTTCTAAGTTAACTCGACCATTTTTCTCTGTGACATAGTTATGCTTGGCAGCTGGGAGCACCATCCTAAGCTCCCAGCTGTGGTGATAATCAGAGGCGTGGTGCAAAGACGGAAGAATGACATTATCGTCCCTTTTACAGCCCGGAAAATGTTACTAATCATGATCTACTGCATTACAATTAATCATAAAAAAAATGTTTTTGGGCAGGTGTCTTATCAGTATACATAAATTTAGATAGCTGGAAATTGTGTCCTTTGACCTACTAGGTCTTAAAAATTTTCGACACGCGGGAGGGCGCTCCGCCGCCCCTCCCGCACCCTCCCCGGCTCGGGCCTCCGGCCCGCAGTCGGGCCTTCGGCCCGAATATCGCCATCGCCTGCCCTCCCAACTTCAAAGTGGAGAATACAGCACTGCGTTAGTTACCGGTGGAGTAATGAAAATATTGCTGGTTTGACATTGACGCTGTTCTGAGATTTTATACAAGCTATAATTTATTGAATATCAGATAAAAAGTATCACTTACAATTTCTTAACAGTTTTAACCATGTCCTGCATTAAAACTTTTCATATATCTTTTGCGACAGTTGTCGCCGGAGTTGTACCCTCTTCATTTTTAATAGACGGCTGCTGTCGCGAGAATTTTCGAGAGAGTTTTCTAGTATTTCTAGTAGACCTACAATAAAGATTTTTATATCATCGTGTAAAGCAGAATCTGTTCTATTTTCTGATCTTTGTTTGAGGTAAATCTGCCAGTCTAAACGGAAACCGCGCCATGAGAACCGCACCCCCTTCCTTGTAATATAGAAATAATTTTTCTTGCTGAGATAGTTTGAAATAATATTTTTTGCAGAGAACCTCCACGGATGAGATTTGTTCTGATAAATGGTTAGATTATATTTATTTAGGCATGCTGAAAATGTTTATAAGTGGAAATGACAGGTAGTATGCTAGAAATTAATTATTTGGATGACGACGATATTGTTGACTAGTAATTTTTTATTATTTTTCACTTTTTTTTTGAAAATGTTTATTATTATGGTTCTTTATATCACAAGATAGCGCTTGAAATTCTCTATTCAGTGGTGTAAAAAGTCAGGTGCTAGCTTGCATAGAAAAAAAAAAATTAATAATATTCTCTGAAAAAATGTCCGGGATTTTCGCAAAAACAAGGCCAACTTTGATTGACATGTTATGGCTAATGTTGTGGCCCATTAATTCTTCAAAATTACCTACATGCATCAGAATTGAATTTTCTTTCTATCTGTCGCCTCAGTTTTTTGTTTGGAGCTTTACTTTTGGTGTTTTTTCAAAGCAAAAATGCCAATTTTCAGAAATTTGAAAAAAAGTAGTGTCAATAAAAAAATATTTTTACCTCTTCACAAGTACAAAGTTAGCTTTATCTAAAAATCTGCTTATAGAATAGGTATTAGTGAGTCTGATGATCTTCTTTTTAACTCTGTAACACCAACAGCTCAATTTTAAAAAATTCTCAAAGTTTGATAATTTTTTTCAAAAGCGCATGAGACCAGCAGATCAATCAGGCATAAAGCAGACGAAATTGTAAGAGTTTTAAAACTTTTTCAAGTTCTACTACGAGCAATGCTCGTAGTGAAGTTATCTGTCCAACTTTTTTTCTACGAGCAATGCTCGTAGCAAAAACCGTCACGTTTTCGGAAAAGATTGTAAACGTTTGTGTAGACTGACATGAATAATTTTTATACCATCGTGTAGAGCAGAGAATTGCCTATTTTCTGGTTTTTGTTTGAAGACTGTACGACCTTCTAAACGGAAACAGTTCCAAATATCCTTCACCCATCATTTCCGGTTTTCAATTTCGGAAATTTTTTTGATAATTATGGACAATTTTTTCTGGAAAGGAGCAAGCACATTGTTTTCTTCTTCTGATTTAGCTATGTTAATAATATTTTAGCTTGTTTCAGCTCTTTGATAATGGAATTGAAGGTTAGTAAGCTAGTAATTAATTATTTAGATACGGCATTTATAATAAATAATTAATTTCAATATTTTTTTATTATTTTTGAAAAGTTGTCGATTGATGTTGTTCTTTACATCAAAATGTAGCTCTAAATGTTTCTAGTTCATACGTGCACCAATGAGGGCTTTATTTTTGCCTGTAATGAAAATAATAATTATTTTCAGAATAAAAATTTTCCGAAATTTTCGGTCATTTGTGCAACAAGTGTCCAAATGTTGTTGCAGTGTTCTAACACTTTTCTTGCATATTTTTGCTTCAAATTTGGCTAGTCTTATCAGAATTTTGTCCTCTTTTCATCTGTGCTATCAGTTTCTTGTCTAGTGTGTTATTTTTTTTTGTAACTGGTTGATCTGCTGAGAGCATTACTAAAAAATGGTCTCCGAACTAAAAAAATAATAAAAGTAGTTTAGACAGGTGAAATCAATCTGTTATTTATTCTACTAAGAGAAGAGAGAATGCTAATTCTCATGAGTCTAAATTTGTTACCATATCATGTATAGATGAATTTTAAAAAAAATTTGAAAATCGAACTTTTTTTGCAAAAAGCGGGTGAATCCTGTGGTAATTTATTGGTCAAAGCGATTGAAATTCAAAGAGTTTTAAATAATTACATGGTTGTTGCAGCAGCTTAGAGGCATAGATCAGTAACCATAGGGGGCGGTAGTTTTCCAACATTCATTAATTATTTTACGACTAACAGCTTATCAGTAATAACCAGAGATAATCTGTCATATC